>JBBPMW010000608.1:0-16050 GCA_038090535.1 Tylopilus alboater | reverse complement strand
TGGTTCGTTGTTGGTGCATGACCACGTCTTACAATTTTTGTGAGATCGACTAGATCGGACCCCTGACGCCGTTAATCTGTGGATTGGAGGCAGCGACAGTGTCACAAGCATACACAGCGGTACAGTGCTCGGCAACATCTCAACTTTCTGGACCTGATCGGCAGCGTGTAGACCCCTACGAGAACATATACACTGTCGTCCGTGGTACCAAACATTTTACATTACTACCACCAAGCGAGGGATGGTGTTTGGAAGGTTTGCGCTACACACACCATCATCGTCGTTGCGTCGCTCATGAAGGCAGAGAGATTATACCCGCATGCTGTCTACACTCGTGCTGGTGCAACCGCAGAACTCAATCTCCTGCCATCACACGAAGCCTCATCCGTACGATGGTCTTCGGTCTCAGACCCTGATCTTCCAGACGCATTGCCACCGGAAGCCCACCCGATACACATTACGCTGGCTGCGGGAGACACACTGTACCTGCCTGTAGGCTGGTGGCACTTTGTCAAACAGTCGGGCGATGTTACTATCGCATTGAATTGGTGGTATGACGCAGAGCTTCAGGGGAGCAATTGGGTGTGGCTGAACATGCTTCGGGCGGGCGATAATGTACCTCGAGGAAATTAAACAGAGCTTGTGTCACGTATCTGTCACGTCACGTTTCCCTGTGTTTATTCCCAACTAAAAAGGCTCGCGATACGATATGGGCAAGGACAAGAGCGAGAAAAAAGAGAAAAAGAGAAAGGCAGAGGAGGCGGCGAGTGCGCCACCAGCTGGGAATGTAGAAGTGGAGGAGACGTCCTCAGTGCGTTCTTTGACCGCCGAAATGTGTGCCTCACGGTCTCACCCAGGTCTAGCCTACGAAGAAAACAAAGAAAGACAAGGAGGAAATCAACATCCCCCTTGAGGACCTTGCTCCTATCGCGCGGCCTCTCGCGCAGAAAAAGCTGGTGAAAAAGCTGCACAAGACGATCAAGAAAGGTGCTATCCCGACCTGCTGATTCCATGCCCGTGCATCTTGACCATTGCACGTTGTCATCAGCATCCAAAGCCAGGCAGGTCAAACGTGGCGTAAAAGAGGTCGTCAAGGGTATCCGAAAAGGAGAGCAAGGGCAAGTGATCCGTTTCGTATTGCTTGCGACACTCGCGCCATGTCGTTGTCAGATTGCTCGTACTCGCTGCGGACATCAATCCGATCGACATCATGTCCCATCTCCCTGTACTCTCTGAGGAGGCCCAGATACCTTATGTGTTCGTGGCATCCAAAGAAGAGCTCGGGCACGCCAGCTCTACGAAACGACCGACAAGCTGTGTCATGATATGTCCGAACATGAAGCGCAAGGCACAAAAGAAGGACGGCGAGGAGGGAGGTGATGACGATTACCGGGAACTGTACGAGGAATGTCGTCGGGACGTAGAAAAGCTTGATGCCAAAGTCGTTTTCTGATATCCCGCAGTCGATCCCGGCGTATTCAGATTCTGTCAAGCGATGACTGTTTGCGTGTCCATGTCAATGCCGGCGGGTACATGATTCATGCACGAGTTTTGTTGTGTAACCGGTTGTCGGGATCAGTAATACGTTTTGCAGGGATTCGCACGTTCACCATACACGTCTCTCTCCACCAACCAGTCTTCGGCTTCTCGTTCTCAGTCATGCCCGCGTTAAAAGCTACGTCCGGTTCAGAGTCTGGAAAGAAAACGCCAGCAAGCACCGTACCGCCGTCTCCGGTTTCGAAGCCATTAGAAACAGACCGTGCCGTGACACATAGCTCAGGGAAGCCCGACAAAAACGCTTTTGACGCGGAGCAGGAGAGACTCAAGTCTGAGATCGATGCCTTGCAGGCCAAGCTCGTGCGTCGCATCCCTGTCGTCGTCGGTACAGTGACCGAGCGTATTTTCACAGAGCGCCGTCCGAGAGAAAATATCGTTGGCTTCCAAGCCTTCGGGGAACGACAGACGGAACGCGCTCCGTGCGGAACTTGACAGCATACGTGAGCAACAGTCTTCTTACAAGACTTCTAGAGGCAAGATCCTCGATGAACTCAAGGCTCTGCAAGATGGCATACAAAAGAAGGTGCGTCCAAACATGTTGCTTGTTGGCGTCGGTTTAACGCGAACGAATGCCTCAAGACCAAGGACTTGCAGGCTGCGCGGGGCAAGACGCCTTTCCGGACTGTTGCCGAGGTTGATGGTCACATCGCGTACGTCCCGACGACCAGTTTTTCAATCGGAATCGCTCATGTTTCCGCATAGAAACCTCGAAAAGCAGGTAGAATCCGGCAGTATGAAGCTTGCTGACGAGAAACGTGCTCTTCAAGGAATCTCACAAGCCAAACGGACCAGAAAGACTGTCGAAGGTTTCCAGGCTACCCAGGATTCAATCGACGCGGACCGGACCGCTGCTGACGAGCTTCGCCCGCAGCTGGATGATCCAGAGTCCAAAGCCATCTCTGATCGTTACGACAAGCTCAAAGCAGAACTAGATGAGCTCAAGAAGGAGTCAGACGAAGCATATGCTGGCCGCACTAAGCTGTTCGAAGAGCGGGACGAATTGCAGGCTCAGGTATCCGCCCTATTCAACGAGAAAAGAGCTTCTGCGCAGCAGTTTCGAGAGGCAAACGACCGCTACTGGGCGAAAGTCAATGAAGACCGTGCTCGTCGTGCTGAGAAGGCCCGTGCGCAGCGCGCCGCTGAAGAAGCTCAGAGAAGGTTGGAACATGCGCAACAATTGCGAGAAGAAGCATCCCTGCCAGCATATCAAGCAGAGATTCAAGATTGCCAAACGCTGATCGACGCTCTTTCGGGAAAGAGTTCTGACACCGTCGTGCTATCCACTGCATCGTTACATGCAAAGGGTGAAGTGGCTGGCGTGCCAAAGCTCGAGCTAAGGCAGGTGGAGGCTGCCACTGACGGTCTTGTGGCGCGCAAGAAGAAGGGGGAGGGGGAGGAGACATACTTTGTAGGAAAGGGGAGACGGGGAAAGAAGGACAAGATACCCAAGGTCGCACACGAAACGGATGCCCTTAAAAATCTACCCTTCGGAACTATTACTGCACTTTCCAAGCTCGGGATTCCTCTCCCGACTGCCGCAGTCGACATTCCACGTGTCATCGAAGACCTGAAAACGAAGAAAGCGTGGTACGAGGCCAATCAGGCGAGTGTAACAGCCGAAAATATCGCGAAAGCAGAGGCGCAAATACAACGCCTCACGAGTGCAGCCAAGCCAGAATACCTAGTCGAGGGCCCTCAAGGGTCGGTAGACACGAATGGTAGTGTGGATACACCTTTGGACTCGGCATCCACCCCAGTGGAGAATGACGAGGCGGCTGGCATTGTCACGGTAGAGGTTAACGAGTAATGGATCTAAGCACTGTCTATATATGATTAAATAACTTAATCTCAGTGCTAAGTATAGTAGGAAAACACTCCTCATCTGATCGCAAGCAAAGGAACACTAGTATTATTCGGGTCAAAGCCTATACAGTAGTGAGCACAACTTTTCGAAAAGCAAACGGTCGATACAAATACGGATCAAGGTAGGAATAAATGGCGGGAAGAGAAATGTGGTCACATATACTTGCAGACTATATTAAGCTTTCCGTACAACCCAGGGAACGACGGCAAGTGTGGTTGTAGTGCTGATCGTTCAAGATGCAGCCTCCGCTTTAATAGTTTCGGGTTCGCGCTCTGGCTCACTAGAATTACCAGGCAAGTTCAGATCTTGGGTTGAAAACGGTGCAACGTCGAAGGTATTCGTCGTTGCGTATTCCGAGAACGCAAGGCCAGCTTGATGGATCGAAGGTATCGAATCCTCAGGGGTAACTGAAGTATCCATGTAGTTTAGTCCCCCATATGCATCGGAATTGAAACCGGGAGCCGAGGCGTCCAGCGCTTCAGCAGGGAACGGATCTTGTTGCAATGCGGCCAACATACTCGAGGTTGTCGGAGTGTGGTTCATAGCATGTTGAGGGCGAGCCTCAGATGGTGCGAAGCTCTCTTGTCCGGCCATGGGTGAAAGGGAAAAGAATTGTTGCTGCATTACTGGTTCGACAGAGGCAGCCACGGAATTGGTGGACAATGCAACGTTCCTCAGAACATTTACCGCGATCCAGTCGCTATGCGTTCGTAAGCGATACTGCCCTGAAAAGCAGTGAAGGCGCAGCTTACTCGAGGAATAATTTCATTATCTGGAAAGCGCCGAATGCAGGGTCACTCCTGATGGTCTGCCAAATGTTTGAACCATGTATGGCGGTCGGATAAAACGGAAAAACTTACGAGATCCCTCATAACCTGGCTAGTCACATATCCCCAGCGAATCAGTACGCTACGAGGACTCATCGCTCCTCTGTCATCGCTAGCTCCAATACGCTGCTCCATGAGCCTCTCCGTGCACTTATCAGCCCATGCCATCACTTCTCTGACGGGTTCGTTGCTCTTCGCAAGGCCATCCATCATCGCGACGAATTCCACTTCGAGAAGCTGGACAAGATCTTCGTGCCGGCAGTTGCAAACCAAGGCTGATTGGTTGCGAACGGATTCAAAGTCTACCTTTTGCCAAGATCGACGCATCTCAGCGAGCTGCTTTTGATTGGTGAGAACCGTGTTTAGAGCTTGAGTGACTTGATAGATGTCCACGAATCGTACTATATGAGGAAGGCGTCAATTCAGCAATGCCTCGACATCCGCGCGAGTGTACACGTACGGACTAAATGCCCAAAGCGCGCACCCAGCTCAACCTTGGGCTCAACAAACGTGGTCCCATATCCTTCGAGAGCGAGGAGGAGAATTTTCTCCATCTGACTGGCAAGTTGGCGCAGGCTGTTCACAGAAGCTGTCGGGAGAGGGGAGAGCATCTGGGACCTGAGGAACTCGAGTATTTCCTATGCATGATTGAGCGGCAGCATAAAAGGTGATGCGTCACAGACTTACATCATACACAATTGCATCGGCCTTGGCCATCAGGCCCGCAATCGCGGGTGCATGGACAACCTCGCGATGAGTGCCTGTCAAGGTCGACCAGAATCCCCTGAGGTGCATCTCGAATTGATCAAATCGGAAAGCGCGTGCGCTCTCCAGGATTGCATCCAAGTGGTCTTGGAACCAACCCCAAACTTCTCTACCAGCAATACACTGGGCGGAAGCGGAGTTAGCTCCGATGGCTTCCTGGATGGACGGAAAATGGGGCATGTGGCGGACTGAGAGATGTTGCTGTGGATGGATGTATTGGCCATCGGCATTGGCTCCGAGGGCCAACGTGGGTTGCGGCGCCATACTGGGCTCCGGTTGACTGGCATGTCGACGAATGGGAGTGTGACTAGGGTAAGAGTTACTCCTGGCTAGGACTTGGGCTTGCGACAATAGGCTGCCTGCGGTCGGTGTCTTGTCGCTTATGTCTTCAAACGTAACACTGCCTTTGAGATCTCCTGAAAGAACAAGGGAGTTACGCTTGGAAGCGCTGGACCCTTCAGAATCTTCATCTTCGTCCTCGTCTGAACGTTCTTCGCCCTTTGCGTTCTCTCCCGACTCCTGCGCAGCACGAGCAGCGTTGATGGACGACTGGCCTGCGTTGTTGTTTGACTTGCGGATGTAATCTTGCAAAAATTCGGCTTCCGCCGAGGTCGCGGGACGAATGCCACAATCTGGCGATCAATAAAATTTTCCGATCATCTGATGGAGAATTGTAAGACACGCACAATGGTATTTGCTATTCCCGCGGACACCCAGACGCCTTGTTTTGATAGTTGGAAAACAGAGTCTGATGGCCTTGCCGAGCGTCGCAGTATTAATGTGGGGGATCTGGTACTGGTCGCAAACTCTGCGGTATGAAAAATAAAGGCCCTGGCGTGGTACATTGCCATCAGGGTAAGGAGCATAGTTGGCGGTTAGCCTGAATGGGGAAACTGTGAAATCGAACATGGAAGAAAGGAAGTATAGGAACATACCAAGCTTGAACGAAAATCTGCTTGGCTCGGTCAGAGGCACTTGTTGTGGTTGCGACCCGCACGTTGGCCGCTAATTTCTGGAGGGCATGATCGGGGTTGATAGACATCCTGCCGAACACGCCTGGAGACTGTCTATGTTCTTGATGATTAGTGGGCATCGGCTGACCGGGGCCATACATGTTAGAATAGTCGGGAGTGTTGCCAAGAAACATGGTGAGATCATCCGTTTCGCTCGAGGAGGAGTGGACGCTCTCTGTATCGCGGGGGTAGGGAGAGGCCGCAGCACGAGCCCTGAGATGAGACTGGCGAATATGGCCCTTAAGCGCGGGATTAGTCATATTAGAGTTTGGAGGAGAGTGGGCAGGGGACAGGTCTGTAGAAGGGAGGGAGTAGACGGAAGAGTGGCGTACTTGGTCGCCAGGGATGTAGCTAGCGAGACGATAAGGGTCGTCCGCGGGAGGGTGGATGCCAGGTGGCATGCGGGGGAGGATGTCTTGGGAAGAGTGGGGGCGAGAATTAGGCGAATGAGTAGAGGAGGAAGAGATCGAGGTTGAACGGGAGTGAGGGAGGCTGAGTGGCAAGAAATCAAAGGGGACGTTTGAAGGGATTGTCTGGAGGTTTACAGCAGCAGCCATAAGAGAAAGAGGGTGTTGAGCTGGGGACGATACCGACGCAGCGAATAGTGGGGCGGACCAGCCGTTGAAAGGGAAGCGAGTAGGACTAGCCCGGTACTTAGGCCAAAGTGGAAGAAAGAGGCAGACAAGAGCGCGCGCGTGCTGGAGGGAGGAGCGAGTACAGTAGCTGTAACGAGATCGCTGCGACAGAGCACGGTCGGTGGTCAAGGCAACGATAAATTATTCTCCGCGATATCCACCTATTTTTTTTGTTTCTCCTCGTACCCTTTATCCCCTCTCCTTTCCCACACACCCGGCGGAACCGCTTCTCTTACTCATGCTGTAAACACCGCCAGCAATGCCTCTGCATCGCCTCCGCCCGCGATCACACACCGACTGCGTACCCACCGCCGACCAGTCATGTCTCTGAAGGTCATGATATCCGCTTCAAAAAGGAACAATTATCGTGTCGGCGGACTTTCTCACATGGTCGTACTGAATTTGTCAAGGACCATCTGGCAATATCAAACTCAGCTAGACAAGAGTGATTTGAATTCGGCACCATGTTAACACCTACGCATTCCATGTAGTAGGTCTCGGTCAAGTGAACTATATCTCCTTCCGGCTGAATGACTTGTTTTGGCTACAGGTCGACGCCAAGCTTGCCTGGATGTCTTCCAGCTGCTTACTATGTTGGTCATCAGAAAGGATATCCTTCTAGAGATGAAATAACTTGCTCTGAGAGGAAACTTGGCTGTGTTAGAGTCGTTAAAATACACTCTATGTCGGCGCCGTGTCAGGAATAACTTCGGTGGCGTTCATACTGCAACCTATGAACCCTTGCTTGATCAGAGAAAATTCTGTCGAGGTGTCAAAGCGTCGGCAAACATGACTTGACTGACTTACAGATAGAAAGACGTCGGCATTCGTCAGGTTTGCAATGCACCGTAGCGGCCCTGCCATCCTCGAATCGAAAACTATTCCTGTATTTTTCCAGCAACATCCCAGTTCGAATCATATATATATTTCGTCGAGCGTCAATCAGGCATGCGTGGAACTTGCCATCTCATCATGTTCGTACCTGAAATGACATCAGCTTCATGACATTGACAAGTGGTGATCGATTCCGCAGCGCACCCAAATGCCTTGCACTCATGCGGTGCCGCGACAGAATCGCATCCAATTGCGTACCACCGTGACAATGCCAAATATGCTCCGATGATTTCACACCAAGTGATAGCTTACAACTTACAAGTCACCATCACCAATTCAATGAGTATGCTCCCTTACTAAGCTCACTCAAGGCTTGCAATCCTGATACCACCAGTGGGTAAAGAGGGGGCAGTGGTTGATGCATCAATGAAACCAGTAGTATGCCATAATTGAATTTCATCTGACTTGTAAGCAGTCGTAAGTGAGTCGTGGTCATCAAGAGATGCCTGGGATGAGTCTGCTTTATGGGCATATATTCGACCATCCACAGTGGAGAACGAACATTTATCGTGTTCAAGCAAACAACTGCACAAAGGTAGGAGCTCCGTTGTGTCGGGTTGGGCAAGGACGGACTGCCAGGAAGATTTGGCGTGGGCAATGTTGACCTTGTCACTGACGAGTGACTTTGCGGGTAGTAAACACCACCATTTAGTGAGTTGATACTAGTCGGTGGAATGGAATGAAACGTATGAGAGGTGGTCATACGAATTTCCAGCACCAAGACAACGTACAAACAAGATGATCTATTGTGGAGCGCACGATGGCCCAGCAGTACATAAACATGATCAAAGCGCATCGAAGTTACTCGTCTTCCTCAAGGTCAGAATCACCAAACAGACAAGGCCCGTCGAACGTCATATCAACATCTGGCTCGGCTGCGGTCGTTCCGCCGGTAATGACTAGGGGGGTTGAGGATTGGGTATGCTCTTCCTGGGTGCAGTGGATCACTGGAATCGAAGGAGCTTCTTGCAGTGCGCACGCGTGAATACATGGGTCGACCTCGGCGCGAGTGGTGAAAGGGGGCCCTGTACAGAATAGCGGCCGAGTAGGGTTATTGGCACACGGTGAATCGGGAGTATCGACTGCCATACAGTTATCTACGATCAATGCCTCCGAGTTCAATGTGGGAGAGTCTGCGCTGGATGCCATGCGAATATGGTCCGTGGGCTCGTCATCGATTCTTATTTCAAAAGAGGTGGCATCAGAAGAACGCGCGTTACAAATGCCTATTCTCTCAGGCGAAACGTAACCCACGCCCTCCCTGTCCTTAGTGAAGTTGATTTTCAAAGACTGGACTGCAGATTGATCGGGAGGATTGAGCTTCAAGATTCTGTCAATTGTTTCCCAAGGATGAGGATCGGATAAGAAGTCGATTGAGATGTCGCTTGGTCCGCCGTCTTCAGCCACTCCCTGACTCGTCAAGACTTGAATGTAATCGCGCCCCGACTCAGACGATGATGAGTGTCGGAAGTCGTTTCCAGTCGACGGGAATGCGTGGCCATCGTTACAGCATGTTATCTGGGATCGTTTGGCTTCCGGTTCGTCTTCATTCAAGTCAGTGAAGGATGAGAATGTGAACTGTGCTTCATCCACGCTGGTTGAGGCTTCGTGGATAGGAAAGCTCCGCGATGGCTGACGAAATATTGGCTGATGCGTAGAACGTAACGATGATGCGTAGACACAATCGACATCTTCGGAAAGGTCATCTGATCGTCCGGCACGGATAGCAGCGCAAGGTGAAGTATCAAGGTCAAGGATTGAGTTATCTGACGACTGCGAACTGGAAGGAAAGGGAGATGACCGGGGTAGTGGATGAACGGCGCCCAGAAATGTATTGGGCCATCCGGGTTCGTCACCTTCTGTATAAAAGAATGGATCGGCTTCTGCGAGCAATTGCGGTTCTGCATATCCTATATAGTCGGAGGCATCCCGGGAAGCTACATCACATATCCCCGAAGGAGAATCGGGCGGTGAAAGAATACCACACTCTGTTGAACCATGTCGCGTTTTTAGGTTGTTTTCAGGAAGATCCGGGAGTTCGTGTCTTGGGATTGCAGAGTATGATAGTTTGGGATCAAAGACATGCTTCGATATTATCTCTGAACGGGTGTCTTGATCCTGTAAATCAGAGCATGAGTGTTACCACTAGTAATAACCTTCAACCATTGTACTTTAGAGTCAAGATGAGCATCTGTTGGTCGCCTGACTGCCGCGGGAGCTTGCATATGTTCAGTATATGCGGTATCTTTACGGTTAGGGGTATTGATCCCTATTAGATTCGGTTGTTGAAGGATGCGATCAATGGCAGCTCGCATGGACATGTCTTCTCCATGATATATCAACCGACAGAAGACGAGGAAGAAATCATACACACGATCGGAAATATCAAGAGCACCAAGAACCTTGCTTGGTTTATTGCGCCGCGGCGTGTTGCTCGGTAAAGTTGACGAGTATAATCGGTCTCCGCTAAAGACCTTTCTGGAGGAGGTAGTACCGGAGTCCGCGCTTGCATCGCAACGTGCATGCGCGAGTCTGATCTCTGGCAGAACGGATGAAAGCGTCGGGGCGATTGGATGAACGCGGTTTTCTTGCGTCACACACAAAGCAGAGGCAAGACGCTGTTTTCCGAAGTGGTGCCTTTGTGCGCGTCCAACGACGTCTTTTGACTTGGCTCGTGCAGTGTTCCTAGGGAATGCGTTTTATATGCGAGACAGCGGCAACAGAGGAATGGGACCTTTTCCCGCCCATGTAGTTTGCTCCAACCATCTTCACCAAATCTTCGACACTTAAACGTCCAATGTAAGTTGTAGCGACGTGACTAGAAGCCAGGGTACCGAATACTGAGCGTGAATGCTGAAACGTTGAGTTCTCGAGTGTTGTCGTCGCTCCGATGGTTGTCGCGCGACAAGCGGAGTTCGATGATATCATTCAGTCGAGCTTCGACACGAGACACTTGACTCGGATCTAGCAGTTGAAACGGTGCCACTTCAAGAACTAAGCCAGTGACGGACACCGGGAAACTGGTACACGCTGAACATTGGTACTGTAGCGTTGGCACCGACACGATAATTGTCCATGGTATGAATCAATCACCGCATTCCGTTCAAGTCATCATTGACAGTGATCTGTGGCAACAGACGCCGGCTGGAAGCTACGAACCTCTAGCTCGGGAGGAACCCGTCGATAGGGAGGAAAGCTTAGCGTTCAAATTCTTACTGGAACAGCGACGTGGAGTCGTGCTTAAAACCCCACTCGGTGGTTCCCTGTCCATTCATGCTGAGGGCGACTCATATTCGTACTGTTACGGACCACGTGGAGTCACTGGTCTTCTACGCAATCGCTACGCTGCTGGTTGTGTAATATTTGCATCCATAGGCGGTCTGACTTTTGGATATGACCAGGGCGTCATTGCTAATGTCCTTGTCATGAGAGATTTCCTAGCTCGCTGGCCAGTGGGACCTTGGGAAAAGGGAATGATGAGTACGCTCTTACTTGCTCAGAGCTCAAACACCTCGTAAATTCGTGTTCGTTGCAGCTGCGGCTCTGGAGCTCGGCGCTTTGTTCGGTGCTCTATTGTCCGGCATTCTTGCGGACAAGTATTCTAGGCGACACTCTATATTCTTAGCTTCAGGTGAGCTCTGTCGGCTTTAGGCTATCTCCTTACTCAACAAATCACGCAAGTCATATTTTGCCTTGGTTCCGGATTGCAATCTGGTGCTCGTAATCTCAATGATTTAATCATTGGGAGAGCTATTGGCGGACTTGGTGTTGGAGCACTAAGGTAACTCCCAGGCTGTTCAACGTCACCAATGCTGACTCCAAGAAGTATGCTGTCGCCGCTTTACATGGCTGAGATTAGCCCACCCGAGCTCCGAGGATCACTTCTAGCTATTGAGCAACTTGCTATCGTTCTCGGAGTTGTCTTCGGATTCTGGATTGGTTTTTTTACCCGTAATAGTGAGTACAGTGCATAGTATTTGGCCTAGTCTGATCTATTTGGAACGTAGTTTCCGGCTCAGCATCTTGGAGAATTCCCCTTGCGCTCCAACTTCTGCCTGGCATATTGCTCTGTCTAGGATGCTTCCTTCTCCCACCATCTCCGCGTTTCCTCGTATTACGTGGACGATTGGATGATGCAATGCACTCTCTTGCGAAGCTTCGCCTTCGGACACCTGAAGAAGCTATTCATGACCCTCTCATCCAGGTACCTTAGGTTCGTTCACAATGAGTTAAATTGACGCATGATCCTTAGCTTGAATTGTTGGAAATGCGAGTAAATGCCGCTCTTCTTCAACGTGGTACAAGTGCTAAGGATGACGGCGGAGTCATCAGCGGTTGGAGCGAGCTATTTCACTCAAAGTATCGCGCTCGGACCCTCATTGGCGTGATGATGATGTTCTTTCAACGTGTGTGGCCATTATTTATCTCTTTGACAATGTATTCACAAAATGTTAGAGTGGAGCGGGATCAATGCATTACTGTACTATGGTCCAACTCTAGTGAGAAATATCGGGTTGACTGGAGAAAAAGTCACTCTCCTTGTTGCTGGTGGCATTGGAATAGTCCAGGCTATTTCGGTCATACCTGTGATACTATACCTGGATCAATGGGGTAGGTGCCCACCACCGCCACTCAGTTGGCCATTGATTTATCACTTACAGGACGAAAGCCGCTTTTGAAAGGTAGCAAACAAACTGTCCTTCGGATCCAACTGTCTTACAGGTTGATCCTCAGGGGGCAGTGCTGTCATGACTATCTCACATTGCCTCATTGCTATACTGGTATCATAACTTCCCCTTTCCCTTTGAATCACAGCTGAATGACCATCCCATCTTAGATTCTCCGATATGAAGATAATTGGCCTTCACACCCTGGTGCTGCATGGCTAGCAGTAATGTATGTCCAATTACATTCATCATGTGGCATATTGTAACTCTCAGATGTGCTTTGGTGGATTGAACAGATGCATCTATACTTTCACTGCAGCATATGGAATCAGTTTTGGCCCAATTGGATGGGTTCTTCCAAATGAGGTCTTTTCATTGTCAATGCGAAGTAAAGGTGTTTCTCTGTCAACAGCTTCAAACTGGATCAACAACTGTGTGTCCTGACTCTCTAGAGTTAGTCTAGCCATGGTACTGATAAGTTGTTGAAAGTTTTCATTGGTCTTATCACACCTCCAATGATGGAGATCTCTTCAGTGTATGTCACCATTACCTCTTATCTCTGCATCTGCATGAACTTCATAACCATTGTTTCAATCTCTATCTAGTGCCACATTCATTACCTTTTCTTGTGCCTGCTTTGCAGCCTTCCTTTGGTCAAGCCACATTGTACCTGAGACAGCAAATGTCTCACTAGAGGAGATTGACACTGTTTTTAATTCCTCAGTTGCCCAAGAAGATCTACAAAGGAAGTTTGAGGTACACCATATTGTACCATCCATTACAGTGTACTGACCATTGATGTCAGCTTGAATCTGAACTTGGAGTACATGACCTGATAGAAGGCTTAGTGGCAAATTGTGACTGACATCTATTACTACTGATATAGGGAAATTAGTAACTTGAATGCTTGCTTAGAAGAATTCAGGTATTAATTTGTGTCAAGTCATTAAATGCATGCATTTTGCTTGATGGGCCTAGTGAGCAGTGAACAGTAGATTATGGTCAACTACAAGCCATCTGTGAAGATCATGCTGGCCAAAAATCAATCAAGGGTAACAGTAATCTGAAAGTCTAACAGATTCAGTGCAACACCGGCTTCACTGTCATTCAAGCTACTCGGGTCAGTATTCCGTTTAACAGCTGGTACCCAAATGTACACAGCCTCTGTTGTAAAATTACCCAACCGAAACCCAACCACCATTCTACATGGGTTCATCTGATACCACGCGAAGTGCCTCCATTCCGAAATTCCCGACGCTCCCCCGGTCGAGGTCGTTGAAAGGATTCATCATACTCCCTGTCTTTGCTCGCCAAAGCTGGGTGTATAGCGCCTTGACTTTTTGCAGCTCCGCATCCACGGCTGCCGTCTTGGCTGCAAGGGACACGAAGGCGGCGTGTTGAGTTTGTAGGGTTGAAGATACCACTGAAGAGTGCAGAGGGGAGAAGTGACGGAGGTCAGTTAGTGGAGACAGATAGGACGGTCGGCGTTACCTTGTGGGGTTTGTGCTTGTACAGCGGAGGAGGACAACTTGCGCTCGATTTGCTGAAACGAACATTCAGCGAAAGTAAAAACACAGAAAAAAAAATACCTCAATCGCGTTCTTATACCATTGCACCCGCTCCTGCATCCGGATTGTCGCGCGCGTGAAGAATCTACACGACAGTAATCAGCGAATTCCATCGTCACTCGCACCCTCCGAGTGCGAGAAAACGCACTCTAGTGGGAATGATGCATGATTTTTGAGGTAAATCCCATGCTGCTGGGGGGTTTTGAATCCGTCGACGACGCGGCTTGCAATGATGGTATCTTGAACCGCCTGCTCTGTTTTCTCTTTGAGATTTTTTGTGAAGAGTGCGTCGGATTGGATGGTCGTAGCGACGCCCAACAATCCCTGGTTGGGGGTAAAACCATTAGCATTGGTTCACAAGAGTAACAACAAGGTACGATCCCACCTTGTGTAGCCCACGAATGAGTTCTTGGTCCTTGATAGGTTCTTGGCCGAGCTTTCGTTGCTTCAGATCGTTACTTATTTGCAAACGACCTTGGATATGGGCACTCGGTAAAGATAAAGAAATGCGTTGTCGCGCCGCGGATGACCACTTACTCCAAACCCTCGAGTTTCTTTTTGATCTCCTCGGGTAGGTCGTTGAATTTTGTGGCTTTCGAAAACAGAACCGACGCGGTGGGTTGAAAGGGTGAAATGCTGACAAGAAGAAGTCGTTAGTCTCTCTTTTTTTGTCTTTCTACGATTTCTTGCGAACCTCATGGTACTGAAGGAGTGCGTATGAGTCACCAAGCTAGTGGAGATACTCATTGCTCACACTGGCAGTCCTTGCACGCCAAACAAAGTGTCAGTGGTGCTAGCGACGAAGCCGGTTGCGGGGGCAGCCATCTGAGACTGCGAGGTGCTCCAGAATAGACTGGAGCCTGTCATTGCAGGTTGAGTTTGAGTGGTGGAACCGAAAAGACCCATAGTTTGCGTCGTAGTAGAACTTGACTGGGTTGTGCTACCAAACAAAGATGTTCCAAGCGTGCTTTGCTGCTGTTGCGTTCCAGTGGCGGGTTGTCCAAACAAAGGTGTCATAGTCTGCTGAGCCCCAGTCGTTGTGGACTTCTGCTGTTGCTGAGTGGCGCCCGCAGGTTGTCCGAACGGTGACGTACATGTCGATTGCTGGGTGCCACTCGCGGCGGGCTGGCCAAAGAGTGAGGTCGTGGACTGCTGCTGTTGATTGCCAGTAGCAGATTGGCCGAGCAAAGGCGTCGTGGGCTGTTGTTGCTGTTGAATCCCAGTTGCAAGTTGCCCAAGGAGGGACGCGATCGTTGCGAGTCGTTGTTGCTGCTGCTGAGTTCCAATTGTGGACTGGCCAGACCAGGATGTAGATGGTTGCTGCCGCTCCTGAGTTCCAGTCGCAGGTTGACCAAAAAGCGACGTCGTCGCAGGCTGCTGCTGATTCCCAGTCATAAGCTGGCCAGACAGAGAAGTAAATGGTTGCTGTTGCGTCCATACTGCAGGCTGACCAAACGAAGAAGTGGTGGGCTGCTGTTGTTGTTGAGTACCACTCGCAGGCCAGCCAAAAATCGGAGTCGTTGGTTGTTGCTGCTGGGTCATACCCCTACCAGAAGGCTGCCCGAGTACCGACGTCCCGGAGGTTTGCTGGGTACCAGTCACTGGTTTGCCACTTGCGGACTGTCCGAACAACGACTGCTGCTGTGCCATTTGAGGTTGTGTCGAGGGAGTTGTACCTGCGGCCCCAGGCTGGGTATTACTGCCAAAGATTGAGTTTGTCAGCTTTGTCTGGCCAAACAACGAAGGTGTCGCCGTGGACGATCTACGCATGAATCAGCGCGAACAACACAATACACGGGTGCGAAACGCACCCGCTGAACGCCATTGTTGGGAACGAGTTATGACTGGCGTTGCGCTCAGCGCTCGGCGCTGTAACGCTGGGACCGAACACGTGATGTCGTCATCTGAATCCATTCATAAACTTGGAGTGCCGTCTGCGTCGGCAATCACCTTGCTTGTCGCAGGTATTCTGTTCATTCTATTTTAAATCGTGCAAGGTTTAAGTTCGTCGCCGCTTTGTAAGTGGTTGAAAGGTGACGAAGATAGGAGCGAGTGAGTGACAGGCCGAAGTCAAGTTAATGACGCTTGAGCTTGGCGAAAACCTGTCATACGTATGACATTATCAATTTTACGCGTCATTACCAAACCTAACACCACAGTGTCGTTCGGTCCGACGCGAGTCTTCGACACATTGTCGCACCTGACAAGACGTGAAATAGATGCATTCATTCGAGGAAGTTTTGTACAGTAGCAGGAGTGC
>JBBPMW010000607.1:5035-16051 GCA_038090535.1 Tylopilus alboater | reverse complement strand
AGTGATCGCCGTCTGGAACGGTCAGCATAGCCTTTGCGGCGCCTCTTTACGCTGATTGTTCGGTCGAAGCCATACCCTGGGCAATGCAGAACTGAGATAAGGGTCCGTTTGGTGCGCAAAAAAAAAACACTGCAGCCCTTACCAGACAGCATTGCGACGATTGTCTGAATCTCGTCGCTGCTGTGGAACTCGGGGCTGCATATAAGCATTTTTGAGAGCTGAAAGCAACATCGTCGGGTGTCCCCAAGAGAGTATAAATGAGTACGCACCTGATGATCCAGCGGGAACTCGGCCATGATTCTCCCGAGTGCAGTAAGGTTGCCATCGTCGTCCAGCGCCGCCAAATAGTTCAACAATTCCAGGGCACGCATGAGCATTTCTGGTGCAGGGGTATCTACACAATCGAACTGTAAAGGATCCTAGACACGAACGCATGAACGACCATCCAACGACCATCAGCGAACAATCGTACCTTAACTCCCGCTTTGACCAACTTGAACCCTAACACAGTGTTTGCCAAGTTACTCGTGAGAATTACCGGGTGTGTCTGCTCCTCCAGCTCGGACATGAAGTCCTTTTCAGTGTACAACCTGAAGCACTTTCCGGGACGCGTCCGCCCGGCACGTCCCACTCGCTGCTGAGCCGAAGCCTTCGATATTGGGCTCACTAGTAAACTTTCGACTCGTATGCGCGGGTTGTACACCTTTTGCTTAGAAATGCCGGGATCAACAACGTAAACAATGCCGTCAATCGTCAAGGACGTCTCCGCGACATTCGTCGAAATGACCACTTTTCTTCCTGGAGGACCATCGGGTGTCTGAGGTTGTGGAGGGGGGTCAAATATTCGTTGTTGTTGTTGAAGTGGAAGGGACGAGTAGAGTGGGATACAGACGAGCGGACCGACAGACTCCGAGTTTTGGTTGATGAGATCGTCGGCTCAATTATTCGTTATTGCTGTTGAGGTGGAAGGGACGAGTAGAGTGGGATACAGACGAGCGGACCAACAGACTCTAGGTCTTGGTTGACGAGATCGTCGGCTTCTATTTCGATTTTCCAACAAGCACCCTCTATCTCATCCTCTCCATCAAGAAAAGCAAGATATCGCCCGACTCTTCCGCGCGGTGTATCGCTAGTACCGTCCGAATCGCTGCCTCGACATAATCAGGCTCAGGTTCCTGCATATAAAAGACTTCGACGGGGTGCGTGCGTCCAGGAACCTTGAACAGCGGCGCAAGTAAACTTTCTTTGATACCAAAGTATTTTTGAAACTTGAGCGCGTCGACAGTGGCGGGCATGATAATGATTTTGAGGTCGGGACGCCTCTTAGCGAGTAACTCCGCCCACGGCTTCGCGAAGAAGCATACCATCCGTCATGTACTTCAGCAATGTGGTGCCAGGCTCGATCATGTCTTCGAAACGTATCGAGTAGCCGATCTGTCGTCCAAGTTGAACTACGTGGTCCAAACGGGTGGGTTAAACATGAGCGGATGCGCTATTCCAGACAAGGAGTAGCAACCCACCGTCCATCTCGTCCGCAACACGCTTGGAAGCTGATATGGTAGACAAACGTCGTGGCTGAGTACAACCGACAACCATTCCCTTGGTGTGAGATAGGTCCGAGTATACGACAAACTACGGTATTCTAGCAGCGTAAAGGAGGCAATTTCGTCAGTTCATCGTGTAAGACATATCAAATGTCAGCCTACTGTGTGGTCTTTCCAATTCCAGTTTCGCCAACGACGATCATAATCTGGTTGCTGTTGAGCTATGACGACGTTGTCAATATGCTTGACTAGCTATCGTGACGCAAATGAAAATCGGATTTTGACGTACCATCTTATAAAACCCGTCCATTCCAGCACAAGCCGGAAGTTTTTTCCGCGCCTCCAATATTTTCTTGTTGAGGTCAATGAGGAGTGTGGGGAACATTTGTGAAGAGATTGACGTTGTGAAGTTCCTAAGGCGCAGGAAAGATTAGATGGGCCATGGCTACCTGAAAATCAAAATCGCAATAATGGATCGTACCAAGGCCTTGCGGACCTGATTGGCGGTCACCTTTCGAGGCAGGAAGCCGAAAAGTGGTGAAGAGGTACCTCTCGATCTGGCCCTGCTCGTGATATGAGTTTTCCTTTTGTCTAGACATATCTCTTAGTAAGACAGTTCCGCAGCAGCGAAAAGGGAGAGCAGATGTATTAGAACCCAGCCTGCTGGTGCCTGGCATGCACGGACAACGCTGATCGACAAAAACGGCGGCCGGTGCTGACGCCGATGTTGTATATGGAAGAAGTTCAGCGCAGAGCCATTCGACTTGCCCTTTTACGGTCGGTAGGCGGCTTCAAATTTACGGACTAGTGCAGGCGGGCGATCAGGTAATGGATGGAATTTGTAGGTGGTCCTCTGTGCACGAGGCGACGACGGGAACGCGAGGTGAAGGTGAGTTCGAAGGCGGCACGAATCTAATAAAATAAAGGAAACTGGGTACGAAATGTGAAATTCGGGAAAGATGACAGACAAGATAAAGAAATGTGATTCAGAGTGTGAACTGCACACAATTTGTGGCGTTGAAAGTTGCGTAGCTTATAAGCCTTACTAATGCGTGAGTCTGTGACTTGGCGGCGTATGCGCGCAGCTGGCACGCCTTACAGATTACAACGTTTTAATCGATCAATGGTCCGGAACGGCCTGTCTGCGGCGCCAGGTACCTCTAGCAAGGAGTCAGTGCTAGTGCCCAGAGCACGGTATTTCAAGTAATCATATCCGCGGAATACTTAGTCGCTGTCTCAGCCTAGTGACTAATGGGCCGAATCCATCTCACTTTCACTATCCATAAGTTTACACATATACTATCACGAGAAAACTCAATGCTCGAAAGCGAATGCTAGAGCTTGCATTTTGCTTTCGTGGCAACCACCTGTCGCGGTCGTCCCAAATACCACAACGTGGCCTCCTTCATTTCTTCCAGTAGTTCCCGTATGATGTCTGCGCTATATACGTTCTCGTCATAGAACGAAAAGTATTGAAGCTGTCCACGGGAGTCACCGCGCCCACCCCCGGTATTGAACGCACATGTATCTGTCAATATTTGACGTGTAGTCGTGGGGGTTCACTGCGGGGTATCCCGCACGGTGAGGGTGAGGGGATGGCGAGAGCGGGGAGAGCGGATGGCTGGCGAGCATCGGATAGTCGAGCGGAATCTTGAAATAAATCTATGGCGGAACTCGTCAATTAACATCGCAAGCTTCAGACCACCTTTTGAACACTTACATCACCCAAATTTGGGCTTCGTTGAGTAGATACGGGTCCACAAGATTGGAAAGAAAGAGGTTGTGCCTCGACGCTAGACACTGCCCGTTCTCCAGCCCGACGCCAGTTCGTCGCCCTCGTCGCACTCGTTTCTAGTGGATCGCTGTGGGTCGCAATGCATATCTCGAGGAACCGGAGATTTCGACATAGCTTCTCGCTTTTCGACCTGAATAATTCGCACCGCAACAAGAACCGGTCAAACGACATCAGATCTCGGAAAAGGGGTGTGCCGTCGACAAGTTCCAGGTGGTCTGCGCTCTTGCTAGCCATTGCGCCGAGCGGCATGAATGGGAGGGCATGTTGGTAGAAGCTAACGTTCAGATGGTGAGATGCCATGATGTTGACAGCGGGTCGAGGACATGTCAAACGACTTACCAGCGCAACAAAAGCCAACCGACAGGTCCACACAATGACGGAACTTGAATGAATCCCTGAATGTCGAGCTCGAGGGGGAGAGAGCAGACTTGGAGCAGGGGAGAGAAGAGAACTCACCAGGAGCAGACGAGCCAGACAGGCCGGGTAGCGGGAAGGCCAGAACGTCGTAGATGCGAGATAAATGATGACTGTGACGAGAAGATTGCGTCGAGTCGAGGTGCCGGCCCAGAAGGCAATGTGGGCATGCAGGAGGGCTCACTCGAGAGCCGTCGAGAGTGATCGGGAGTGTCAAAGCGATGGAGACGGCGCTGCACAACGAAATACGAGGCACTGTAAAACCTGAGGTCTTTGTGATGACAATCCGTCTCGCTTCTCCCACATCTCAGTGGAGTCACTGGAGTCACAGGCGCAGACGACCAAATGCGACGAATGAGCAAAAGAGGGCAATTCCAACAGAACGAAAGGATAGTCCCTTTTGACAGCGTAGTATCCTTATGACGAGGAAAGTCTGGTTAATCGGATAAATTTAAAAAAGAAAGTGGACTTTCGGGGCCGAGCAAAGATCGGCGTGGTGTCCGGATGTGTTTCATTGCCTTTTCAGTCCTCCCTGGAGCCCGTGCGCACAACATCCTAGCGTTTTCCCATACCACCGCGCTACATCAACTTTGGTAAACTAGCATGGATTCAAAAGGTACTTCCGTCTTTCTGTCGGCGTGCAGAACAGAGAACTGATGCTCCTACCAGTGGAACAACTGCATTCACGGGCAGAATCTCTCGTCGCCCAGTTTCGCCAAGGAGAGGGAACCAGTTATATTGACGAAGCAATCGACGTCGACCGTGAAGCCCTGGAAATTTGCCCACCTGGCCACCCCGAGCGAGCTGTCTCCCTGACTTTCCTTTCAAATCATCTCGAAAATCGTTGCCACCAGCTCGGAGGGATGAGGGACCTTGAAGAGGCCATTGTCCTCGCCCGAGAAGCACTCCACCTTCGCCCGCAAGGCCATCCTGATCGGTCAGCGTCTCTGAACAACCTTGCAGCTCGTCTCTCCACTCGGTACAACCAGCTCGGGACAATGGAGGATCTCGACGAGGCCATTGTCCTCGATCGAGAAGCACTCCACCTTTGCCCGCAAGGACACCCTCATCGATCGAAATCATTGAGTAACATTGCAGTTGATCTCTCCACTCGGTACAACCAGCTCGGTGCAATGGAGGATCTCGACGAGGCCACTGTCCTTGATCGAGAAGCACTTGACCTTCGCCCGAAAGGACACCCTGATCGCTCGCAATCATTGAACAACCTCGCAGTTCGTCTTTCCACTCGGTACAACAAGCTCGGGACAATGGAGGATCTCGACGAGGCCATTGTTCTCGATCGAGAAGCACTCGACCTTCGCCCGCAAGGACACCCTAATCGATCAGAGTCATTGAACAACCTTGCAGTTGATATCTCCACTCGGTACAATCAGCTCTGGATAATGGAGGATCTCAACGAGGCAATTGACCTCGATCGAGAAGCACTTCACCTTCGCCCACAAGGACACCCTTCTCGATCGCAATCATTGAACAACCTCGCAGCTTGTCTCTCCACTCGGTACAACCAGCTCGGGGTGATGCAGGATCTCAACGAGGCAATTGACCTCGATCGAGAAGCACTCCACCTTCGCCCACAAGGACACCCTGATCGATCAGAGTCATTGAATGACCTTGCAGTTGATCTCTCCACTCGGTACGACCAGCTCGAAGCAACGGAGGATCTCGACGAGGCCATTGTCCTTGATCGAGAAGCACTCCACCTTCGCCCGAAAGGACACCCTGATCGCTCGCAATCATTGAACAACCTCGCAGTTTGTCTTTCCACTCGGTACAACCAGCTCGGTGCAATGGACAATCTCGACGAGGCCATTGTCCTCGATCGAGAGGCACTCAATCTTCGCCCGCAAGGACACCCTGATCGATCAGAGTCATTGAACAACCTTGCAGTTGGTCTTTCCACTCGGTACAACCAGCTCGGGGAAATGCAGGATCTTGATGATGCCATTGTCCTCAGTCGAGAAGCACTCGACCTTCGCCTGCAAGGACACCCTGATCGATCAGAGTCATTGAACAACCTTGCGTGCTACCTATGTAATCGGTTCACCCGGTCGAAGCAGTTAAAGGACAAGGAGGAGGTCTTCAGTCTCTACACGCAACTCGTACATGTGTCCCAGATCGTGTCTCCTTCTGATCTTTCTTCTGCGAAGGCATGGATCCGTGTGGCCGAAGATTTCCAGCATCCCACGCTACTTCTCGCATATCAAACCTCTCTTCGATTACTTATCCAACATCTCGCCACTCTCCCATCATTGCCCCAACATCTTGTCATCCTGAGGAGCCTCACGTCGTCGCTCGCCGTGGATGCGTTCTCAGCTTGTCTGCGTAACCGCTCCCCTACCAATGCGGTCGAGCTTCTAGAACAGGGACGGGGTGTCTTTTGGACCCAGCTCACTCGCCTCCGTTCTCCCCTTGACTATGTTATTGCATCTGGCCCAGTAGGAAAGACATTAGCAGATGAGTTTACACGACTGGCTTCCCTGATTCGCAATACCCTCGATTCACCCGGTGCGGATCAACACGAACGGGTGTACCGTCTTAACGTTCAATTGCATGGAGTCGTTAGTAGCATTCGTGACCTTCCTGGTCTCTCCCGTTTCCTTCTTCCCTCACCGTTCTCGGATCTCCAACGTGCCGCCAGTGGGGGACCTGTCATCATCGTCAATGCCAGCAAGTATAGCTGTGACGCCCTTGTCGTCTTACTCGATCGCAACCCTGTTCACATTCCACTGCCGATCACTCAGGAAGGTGTTCGAGAGCTGTCAACGGAGCTCCATACCTTGACTGTACGCGCAAGGAGGTCGGACATGACAAAACCGCTCGCATTCTTCTTACGCAAACTTTGGGATCAGATCGTTTCGCCCATCGTTGATCTCCTTCATACGACTCTTCCATCTCAATCACGAATCTGGTGGTGTCCCACCGCCGATTTCTCTGTCCTGCCTTTGCACGCTGCTGGTCCGTATAGGAAGGGTCAACAGAATCTTGTTGATATCTACATCTCATCCTACACCCCAACCCTGACTGCCCTCATTCGTGCTAGACGGCACGATCCATCCAGTTCTCTAACTGAACCGAAACGTTTCGTCGCCATCGGTCAAGCGAAAGCTCCTGGACAAAGTAAACTCCTCTCCGTAGGCGCGGAATTGGACAACATTGGTCGGCGCGTCAGCAACCTTGCCATGTTCACGCGCATAGACGGAGAGCAATCCGGTATCTTTAGGGTCGTTGATGAACTCGGAAAGAACGAATGGGTCCACCTTGCATGTCATGGTCTCCCAAATCGGTCAGAGCCTTTCGAATCTGCGTTCGCTCTCCATGACGCACGCTTCACAATTCAACGGATCATTGGGTGCGATTTAAAGAATCCAGAATTTGCATATCTCTCTGCGTGTCATACCACTGTCGGGGACGAGGAGAGCCCGGACGAAGTTATCCATCTGGCGTCGGCGATGCAGTTCGCAGGGTTCCGTTCAGTGATTGGGACGATGTGGGCTGTGGATGATGGTGAGACGAACAAGATCACGTCGACGTTCTATAAACATATGGTGGACGAGTCTGGTCGTCTGGACCATACCCGAGCAGCGTTTGCGCTGAACAAGACGATGAAATCTGTACAGATACCATTCGATCAACGGATTCTTTATATCCATCTCGGTGCCTAGTTGTAGCATGTTCTCGTTCGCGCACTCGCTTTGCATTGCTTGTACTCGCTGTTCGTACTAACTGCTATCAAATATAGTACACCTTATTTCGGGAAGGCCCAGGTTTACATGCAATACATCCGACACGGAATAGTCTCTGGACCGGTACCGTGACACTAATCGTGTGCAAGGGGTGGTCGGAACCTTGGTTTGTCCTGTGTGGGTTACGCCATTGGGTTGCATTCGTACCAAAGAACCGAGAAATGACGCAGTCTCTGGCGGCAGCCTGAGCTGGCATGATTGCGTAGGCCTTTGAACACGACATCTTCGTGAGGCGAACGAGGATCATCCGAAGGGTCAAACCGAAGAACACGATAATGGATTGATGCTGCATTTTCAAATTGCAGACCGAGTCGGACGGGATGGTTTCGGAGAATGATTTAATGGAGACAAGGCATCGTTTCTCGGACTCGAATGCATGCGCCGTCCCCGTGTTTTAGACATGGGCTGAAGTACTGTTGAATCGTTGTGAATAAACAGGTGGTGACATACATGACAGTGGCATAAATAAAAAATAAAAAATATTAATATTAAACGACGTCATCTGGGCTGAGAAGAAGGTCCTTCTCCTCGGTCGTGTTGCTCTCCACAATCGGGCGTCCTCGGTTCTGTACCTAATAGCAAAGAAAATGAAGGGGCACCATCATATTGGTCCACACTGTAACAACCTACCTTACGAGTGAACCAACTGTAGAACTTACTTAGGTTGCTGTCTCCGCCCAGCCCGAACATTTCATGTTGTTCAGCTTCTCCAGAAATGTCAGGTCTAGGCACAGGCGCAACTTGAGCTTGCTGATCATGGGTGCTGGCGCGAGCCGATAAGACGGCATGTTTTTGCACTACCAGCGCGCTGAAAAGAGCCCAATCGAGAGTGTGTACCGCACCCCAAAGCAGGAACCCAATCGCCACAACAACAAGAACGTTGTCCATACTGAGCATACTGAGCGTGAATTCAATATCTGCCCCAAGATCTGCCCCCACAAAGTTAGTAATGCATAGAGTGACATAATTATGACATACCGAATTCCCATCGTAAAAGGAGTAGCCCAATCAAGATGTGCAACGCAAAGAGATACCGGACTCCACCACGACAAGTCTTGATGTCATCAAGTCCTTGTTTCCGCGCCAACCATGAGGTAAGAAGAATGTGAAGCGACGAGGAGACTGTCGTGCAAACGAAGTATGTGGAAAGATATCCGATGTACTTAGCTGAATGTAGGCTGAGGGCGGTAGCGATGACGATGCCAAGGTATGTGAAGGCGACTAAGCCGAGTGATGTCAAATATTTACAGCTCTTGCTCGAAGATGGCAGGGTTGAACTTGGTACATTGTCCGATCGAGTGTTGGTGTTCATGCGTATTGGAATGGACATGCACATGAAGAATGAGACCCCTATTCTAAGGGTTACATATATCACGTGTGTGGGAAAAAATTGGTCATCAGTCCTGCACGGCGCTAGGTAACGGTTGCCCCACTCTCTCTTTCAACTAAGATTTCTACTAAGATGCATCGAACTTCATCGAATGGAAACCAGACGCTACAAGCTTTTCGTGAGTGTTAGTATGTCCGATTGCTATAATGCACATTGGCATGCTGTTCAAAGTAAGTGTGCATGGTCGACAATAATCTGCAGTACATTCTAGCCAAGTCTTCATCACAAATTGCAACCATCGTACGCAGTACGACAGCCAGAGTTTGTCACGAATGAACTTGTAAGAGCCTCGCTCAAGACATGTCTTGCGGCAGTTTGTGATTCCAGGTGAGCGCTAACTCTGTTATCGCCCTCTCCATCACTAGGAGTATTCTCACACCACAGCAGCTCAGGACCTCTCCAGGCGGAGGAGACTTCCCTCTCTATGTCCCCGATTCCTTAAAAGCCCAGCCCCTGCCTATGAGGCTGGTGCACACCACCCTCGTGCTGTAGCGATTGCCCTCGGACTTTCGTTCTGGGCTCTTGAGTCGAATAATCCAATGAATGTCCATCCCGATCACCGGTGCGCGAAGCGTTTCCACGTTTTGAGAGGTAGGTTTCTTCCGCTTCTAGATTTCGCCTTGCTTCGCATCGACTGGTTCATCTTGTTCCGCAAATGCCGCGACGAACGCCGACAGTATTCTTCTCTCTATCAGCTTGACCAACTGAGACTTTGACAGCAAGAGACTCATTGATGAAGCACAGGCAATGTTATTGTGATCCGTGATAACACCAAGGTCATTAGCAAGTGGGGAGATACTTGAGTAGGAATGGGGTAAAAGGCGAGATCAGTTTCGAGTCGACCCAAACGCTCATCCAAATTCGTCCATGTTGCAGTAGCCTCAAGGTGGTGTATGTACAGTCGTAGAGACAGTCCGTGTAGGCGGGCGCATGACATGTACATACCAAGGTCCGGTTATGTCCTATGACGACCAGGCAAAATGACTTGAGCGTCTTTCTAGTGTTAAAACGCTGTGTGGCAACAAGAATCGCTCTATTATTCTAAGGAGCTTTCAAAATATATAACACATACGCCGAAGTACAGAGTTATCCGGGCGTCCATCAAGCAATTGGTCCATGGAATCTAAAAATGACGCATGGGCTGTTAACCAGTCTCCAACGTACCGTCAATCCATGACCGCCGCCGCCAGGGACGATTTTGCGTAACACTGGAATGACAGCGATGGTGGCCGGGGAGCCAGCTCCCTTCCCGGTCATAAAGAAGACCTTCCCACCAGTACTGTGGAAACATGATCAGAAAAGAGGGGTCTGCAACCACCTCTTCAAGAACATCTCCCAACTCGGTACCGATTGAGATCTCTTCCCATACACGATCACGTAGGCTGGACGCACCGCGTCGTTGTCATATATGACCGTCTCTATCGATCGCTGGTCTCAATACGAGTGAGAAAGAAGGCGCAAAAAGCTGACTGACCTGGGTTGATTAGATCCGACTCGAGCCCGGGTTCTGCTTCGACCTGTCGGAGAGGTTATTTTTCTCAGGACCTACTCAAAAAACGGAGAACGTGATGCTCGTACCGAATTATATTCGGGCGACAACGGTACGATCTCGGGTGCGTTTCGATGTGTCTTGAAAGCATTCCCTGTGACGACCCGGTTGATCAACATGACGCGGAGGGAGGTGCTGTAAGAAAGGTTAGAGACGTATTCATCCGCCTCTGTGGTTGGTGAGAAAAAGAAAGGTCGCGACGCTGATTAGAGATTGGTACCACACATACTTGACGAACAGGACGTGAGGTAGATACCGTTCCCATACCTGTCAGGGTGGGGTGAGATGAGGGTCGTTGGGAATGCTCATATCGTGGGATCTTACATACCGCTTGAATGCATTCTTCGTCCCTTTAAGTCACTTTAGTGACGTATAGATAGGAAGAAAAAATAATAACTTACCACACTTGCTCGTGGCGAGTGAGGTGCGTAAAATCGAGCAAAGAGAACATTGTTTGCGACAACAAAGGAGTACGGTAGACGGTGACTCTCCCAACATGCATGCACGATTTGTGCCATGGAAAAGAAACTTTTCATTGCCTCGTCCATCTTCAGCATGCG
>JBBPMW010000606.1:0-16072 GCA_038090535.1 Tylopilus alboater | reverse complement strand
CGAGGTCGGGATTGAGTATGGCAGCTATAGACGCTCTCTTATCACTCGAACTTGTGAGTCTCTCAGCATTGCGGGCTAGTACAGTGACTGATAGTGATATTAGATCAAGAACCTTCCCATCTCTTTCCGGACAGCACGCCAGCTGCGGACGAGAGTAGAACTGCTGCCATCTGGGCCTCGTTGGTTGTGCAAGAGAATGGACACAGAGTTACCCACCAAGAAACCGGCTCGGTTATTCTATCGCGACGCAATCGAGTGTCTTCAGGCGCTACTTAGCCACCCGCTCTTTGAACCTCACTTATCCTTCGTCCCAAGGAGGGTATGGACTTCCGCCGCCCGAATCTGCCGCATTTACGAGGACTGGCTATCTGGAGACCGCGCCTGGGACTTGCAGGTATTTACCCCCTTCGTTTATTTGGTCGGTCGCTAAGCAGTGTCAGGCCCAGATGCCAGTAGACTCGACATTACTCGGTGTTATCCTTTCTTCCGACAAAACCAACATCTCCGTCATGACGGGTAACCGCATGGCACACCCCGTCTTGATCAGCCTCGCCAATATCGACCCGAAGATCCGAAGCAAGACATCGTTGCATGCTTATCTCCTACTGGCACTTCTCCCAATTCCCAAAATTATTCACAAGACCACTCGCGTCTGCAGTCTTGTCCGGGATCGGCTGGTTCACGACTCCCTCGATTTAGTGATAAAGCCGCTGAAGATCGCCGCCGCCGTGGGTGTGATGATGAATGACCCCGTCGGAAACCTCCGCTATTGCTTCACACCTCTTGCCTCGTACATTGCGGATACCCCCGAAGAGAGCCTGATTACCGCAACCAGCAGCAAAACTTCACCCGTCACCATCGCAATCTCCCAGGAGTTCGGAGACGCTTTTCGCCACCCATCACGTACTGCAGCGAAAACACTCGAAGACATCCGGAGCGTTTGTGTTCAATGCGACCCCGATGACTACACAACTTTCTTGAAAGTTATCAAAAAGTACTACCTCAACGGTGTTGTCACTCCCTTTTGGATGGACTGGCCGCTGGCCGAGCCCGCTCACTTCGTTACACCGGAGCCTCTACATCACTTTTACAAGTTCTCCTGGGACCACGATACGAACTGGTGTATCACCGCTGTAGGACCCGTAGAGATCGACTTCAGGTTTTCTCTATTGCAGACTCCCGTTGGGTATCGCGCCTTCGAGGACGGCATTTCCAAACTGAAGCAAGTCACCGGCAGGGATCATCGCTCCGTCCAACGTTACCTGGTCGGTATTATCGCGGGCGCCGTGCCGAGCAACTTTGTCGCTGCTATTCGTGCGCTCGCTGATTTCAGATACCTCGCTCAAGCCCCCAGGTTCAGCGATGACACACTAAAGGCGGTTTCCGCAGCTCTTCAAGAATTCCATACACACAAGGATGCGATTTTAAGGGCAGGAGCACGCACGGGAAAGAGGGGGCCAATCAATAACTGGGAGATCCCGAAGTTGGAACTACTTCAGAGCGTCGTTACAAGCATTCGCGCCGCAGGCCCTGTTATGCAATGGACCGCCGACATGACGGAGCATGCGCATGTAACCGAGGTCAAAAATCCTGCCCGCTCAGGCAATAACCAAAACTACTCGTCCCAGATCTCTCGTCATCTTGATCGGTCAGAAAAGTGCTTCCGGTTCGACCTCGCCACGTATATTGAAACTCTCGTTAACGACTCTTCCGACTCAGATGATGATGAAGAATCTCATGAAGAGCACGAACCCGAGATGGAAACGGTGGTATTAGAGAGCTACGGCAGTCCCACTCGTCGTGTGGTCGATTACTTCATTCTTGCTGAGCGGCTTAGGAGTGGCGCTCGTCCAGATGCCCCCCGCCCGTATAGGACATTCGCAACTACCACAACTGCTTTTCACATTGGCGTCAAACCCTCACATCGCTTGACTGTCGACGAAGCTGCAGAGGCTTACGGTCTATCTGATCTCAGCCTCGCAATCTCTGACTTCCTCTTCCGTGCTGAACATAATCTCCCACATAATGCACCCAGTCGCCGTAGCGCAGGCTCTGCAGATCGAAGGCCATTCGATCAACTGCAAATTTGGGACAAGCTTCGCGTTCAGCAGAAAACGTTTCACGATCGCTCTACCCCCGACTCTCCACAAACCCTAAGGATCATTCGTCCGTCCGCCAAATATCCCGATGGTATCTTCGATAGCGTCATTGTCAGTTCAGACGAACAGAGCAGCTGGCCAGATGGCTGCCTCGAAGGTACGTAAAGCAGCCTGCTTGTCCAGTGCAATACTTTATTGATCCCTCATCAGGCCTTGAAGTCGTACAACTCCGTCTTGTATTCCGACCAATCCATCACGATTTTTTTGCGGCCTACGTACAACGCTTCAAAATCGTGCCTCATCCATCTGCGCCTGACGGTCTTGATCCAGGAACACGGATGCACCTCATCAAACGCGCTACACGCTCGAACAATGAACGTATTGGATATATCATTCCCCTCGCAATGATCAAGTCGCCCGTGCACCTAATTCCTCGGTTCGGTAAAGAGGCCCATTCTCGGCTCACACAGAAGAACAGCTACGAGTTGACACAAGAATTCTGGGTGAACAAGTATTGGAATAAGGAGATTTTTTATGCTCTCAACATCCCATCGTTGAATTAGTATTGTTGTACATAATCACACGACTGCGCGCAATACGACTGGGTGATTGTTATCGATGATTAGATAGATGAACCTAAACAGGCTTGACCTTCAACGTTCAACATTCACGTTCAACACCAAAGCCAATCCGATAGTTCGACGATAATGGCCTCTACTCTTACCGCAATCCCACAAGCAAAGGTAATGTTAAGATGTCAAAACATCAATTATGCTTACTCTATATATAGAAGCCACTGGTGCACCATGCGACGCCGCTGGCCCCCGTCAGAGTAAGTCAGGGCCTCATTTACGCCACCCGAATGCTGAATACGCAAAATCAAAGATTCAGAGCATTCCGCCTGTTCATAGACGACCACAAGATTGGTTTCGAAACCACATGGATGCACTCATCGAAAACGACACCCGAGGCGTCCACTGGGAACTCGACGAACCGAGTAGTGAAACGTTCTTGGAAAATTTATTCCCGGAGGACGTCCTCCTTGTCAAAAGCCTCGAGGAGGGATCCTTCCAAGACTTTTCATTGCACACTATCCCAGCTCTCCTCGACCACCTCCGCAGTATGAAACTTTATGGCCCGCTGCCAGATTCTCCGAGTCGGTGTGGGTGGCTGTCACTATCTACGGCAACCAATTCGTCTTCAAGTGAGGAATGTCTCGCCTCCTTCTTCAACGATCTCCTAAATCAAGTCCAAACAAGTATTGGACACTTCGTCCATCCTCGGTACGATTCTTGTCGCATGATTCATAGACCGGATGACTTACGGGGACGGCCTTTCGTTCAGGTCCTGGGACTCGTTCAATTCCAGCACACCACTCAAAGGGGCTGCCGCCAGCAGAAAGCCGGATTTGCTGTTATCAGCCGTCGGCTCTCCGGATGGCCACGAGGCGGATTGGAGAGATGTCCTAGCGTTTGGCGAGGTGAAGTCCAAAAAAAATCCCAGAACACTCAAATCATCGTACATTGAAAGTGCAGGTAAAGCTGCATTCGTCCTATATGCACAAGATGGCCGCCATGCTGTCCCGTGCATCCGAATACTCGGAACACACATCTACTTCGACATCTTTGATCGTGGAGGCTCCATAACTACGGCCGGGTTCGACATCCACGATCGTCCAGAAGTTTTCCTTCGCATCTTACTTGGGCTCGCCACGGGATCAAGGCTTCGCCTTGGATTTGACTCTTCCATACACGTCGATTTGTCGGTGCAACCTGGTGAAAAAAAACTGCGCAAGCGCATGACCGTAGTGCGGGATGGGGCAAAGATCTCTCTTGTGCTCGACCACCTTATCTTCATATCCGACGGTCTTCATGGTCGTGGAACAACCGTATGGAAGGCCTATATGGAGTTGGATTTCGATCCGAAAGGGAAAGAGCGGAAAAGAGCGCGGCCAGGAACATCGTTGAGGAAAGAAGTGGTCATAAAGGATAGTTGGATCGATCCCTTACGGAAGTACACCGAGGGGATGATCCTTGACATGCTACACAAAGCTGGCGTAAACGGTGTCCCCAAGCTTATATCCGAGGAGCAAGTTACCATCAATCATCCCTCGCCGACCATTCGCGCGATCGTAAACAACTCAACGCATCTCTTACGCACGTTAGCTGTCCCGCAACAGTCTCCCATAGGCGATGGTTCCTATTACCTTCGAGTCCAGTCGCGTCTGGTTACCGAGCCTGTGGGGCTCCTTATCACGAGTTTCTCGTGCCTGGGAGAATTACTAGTGGCTTTCGTTGACTACGTGAACGGTATGTGCTAGAATGATTACGCACTGTGGAAAACTACAGGGCCACTGATTGGTATTTGAACAGCACATCACGAAGCTCTCGAGAAGGCCCTCATCCTCCATCGCGATATAAGCTTACTAAATCTCCTCCTTGTCCAATGTCAACGCGCTTTTCACTTCAAATGTATACCCCGCGATGCGGCCGTTTCGCTTGACTGTAGGCTCAAAGGTTCGGGCTTCAGAAGGGGCTTACTTGCTGACTGGGGGTATGCCGTGCTTATTCAACGTGGAGTTCCGGAGCACGATTCTGGTTCTGGGTTACCCGGAACACCGGAACCGGCTCTTCAATCAACCTCGCGCATTTCTCCCTCCCCCAGCTTAGATGTCGTAGATACCGAGACGGTTCAGGATTCTGATTCTGAATTACCCGGCGCACCAGGACCAGCCCCCCAGCCAACCTCGTCCATTTTTCCCTCCCCCAGCTTAGATGTCACAGATACCAAGACGGTTCCAGCCGAGAATGGTCAGGAAGGGCCGGCCGTAGACATCCCTACCAGGGACCTAACCGCTCACCATAATATCAAATTAAAAATGGGGACCGATCGGCCTGATCGCGACTGCGAGTTGTCTGACAATAATCCACTTCATCGGACGGTAAGTCACAAGTTTTTTTGCGGACGCTATCACACTAGCAGTGTGCTAATTTTCGGTTAGGGTACCTGGTCGTGGATGGCTGCAGAGCTAATCATGGCAGGACCTGGACAGCCTGTGGTACACACAGCGGCCCACGATTTGGAATCACTTTACTACGTCCTCCTTGGTATCTGTGTCTTGTTCCACGCTCCGTACACCCCAAAATCAGACCGAGAACTCGAAGCGTGCTTTGACAAGTATTTCAACACCTACAATCCGAGCCTTTTGAAGACTATCACGATCCAATCAGATCTCGGCTGGCATCAAGAGATCTGCAAGCACATCTCCCCATACTTCAAGCCTCTCATCCCGCTTCTCGAGTCCCTTCGCAAGATCATAATCATGCCTATAAATGGTCGTGTACCCGGATTCGAGCCGTCGTCGGAACCTGTCACGCACTTGCAAGTCCTACGAGAGCTGGAGAAGGCCCTCGTTTCCCTTCCCGACGAGTATTGGCAGCCCAGATGTGATCCGAAGGAACAGCTCGTTGATCCTGTCGTTGAGTACTCTCTTCGGAAATTCACACAAGTTGCTGCCACGGACACTGGCAATCCGCCTCGTACGACAAGTGCTCGAAGCCACATTGATGCTTACCCAACGGACACTGACGAACCTACGACAACGGACACTGAGACCGGGGCCACCGGGCCAACTCCGGTCTTGGAAGACGGTCATCTAGTCTACCCACGGTTTCCTCGACCTCCAGACATTCGCGCACCTTCTGGCCCTGGGTTTGAACAGCGACTTTCGAGCAAAGGTGATGACGATGAATACGAGGACCCGGATATGCCACCGTCCAAGCGCCCTCGCTCAACATCTAGGAATGCGCATTCCAAGAGTCGCCACCTACTGCGTCGTCCATTGCCAGTCAAGTTGCGTAATAAGACGACCAGTCACTTGAAGAAACGGTCTCGGAAGCACGGACGAGCGCAACCGCAGGTTATGGCAAAATGGGCACGACCTGCTGCGCCGACTGGCGAGGGTCCATCTACTCGTCCCCTCCCTGATATCCCTCCCATCCACGCTCCCCCAGTGTACATACGCGCCCAAACTGAACCCATGTATCATGATGCTCACAAGTCACCGTTCGCCGCCAACCCGGACTCCGAGTCAGACTCGGACGCAGAACTGGATGGATTGAGATCCAGTAGTTTGACCCCTAATCCCTCATCTGGGTCGGACTAACCATCACCGCAGCTTTCTTTACTCCCATTCCAATCGATTTCGCGCCTTTGTACTACGGCTCTGTTTCTTTAGTCGATTATTTCTGCCTGTAGCCAACCTGAGTACTGAATATCAATATTAATTACCGCATGACCACTAAGGCATCCGAATAGGAAGTGATTATTTAATATGTGTACGGTACGGTACGTCCTTAAGACTCAAAGCTACCTCGTGTGATCTTTCGAGCCGAGTCCTTTTTCTGCCTTTCACTTCATCGTTGTCCCTCCTACGTCCTGGATCCCGATGGCCAATTCAATGAAACGCAAGCCCGTTGCGAGCCATGCGGGACTGGAACCGCAGCAGAAGGTTTCAAAGAGAGCCAGGAACTCTGGCGAGCAAGAATCTGGTTTGTTTCTTTTCTTCTCATTCATTGACGTTCTCAGATACCACCCGTATCGCAGTGCCTTCCCAGGCAGACGATGCCTCCTTGAGGCGGTCTTCACGGGCTAGAAGAGGGAACGGTGGGCAACTTGACCAGCTGAGACGTCTTGAGGAGATACAGACGACAAGACCGACACGGGTTTTACCCATGGATCTCGCTACCCAAGGCGATGCAATCAACCCCATGGCTCCAGCAGCTCATGTCGTAACTACTAAGCCTAGTGGTAGGCCAAAGCCGAAGGTCAAGAACGCATGCATCCCTCCCAGTCGACTTGAAGCTTCTGGAAACGTAGGTGATAAATCCAGACAACAAGAATCAGTAACGTCGAACCTACAGCCGACGTTCTCACTGGCTCGCCAGGATTCACAGTTTGGTTTTCGTTTGCCAAATAGTTCAATGGTCAACCCTCAGGCTCGCTCAACCACTCCACTGTCACGCCCGGTGTCTGCTGCTCGATCGTCGCGCAGCGTTTCTACCGTGCCATCGTCGCGCAGTGTCTCTGCTTCCGCGCCGTCGTCACGCTCTGTCTCCACTGGAACACAGCCCAGTGTTTCCACGGCACCCACGTCACGAACATCTTGTTCTAATTCTCACTCCCACCTGCAGTCCACTGTCGTCAAAAGGAATCCCCCGAGTTCATTGGCCTCTCAGGCCGAACGACTCCATGTTCGAAATGGTCAGGCAGCTACGATCCCGTCGCGATTATTTCCCCCGCCTATCGGGCGATCGGCTTCTGCACACCAGGCCCCTTCCAGCTTTCATCGTGCTATCTCTCGTCCATCGATTCCAACTCAGCCAGCCCTGCAATCTCGTGCACCTTCTCCCACACTGCCTTTCCGCAGCGACGCGGGAATTATGGAGGAGTCCCAACCACCCATCCTATCAAATCGCTATCCTGATTCACGCCCTGCTGCGAGTCCTCGCCTCACGCGGACAAACTCCTACCCAAACGTCTTCGATGAAGACAATGACGGGTCTTACGATGGTCAGGAAAAAGAAGACAATGGCGGGTCTTACGATAGTCAGGAAGGAGAAGAGGACCAGCAGTCTCATCGCTTACAGGACACCGTGGGGCTTGAGATCGATGAGGCCTCGCCAAGTGAGGATGAGCGTCTGGCAGAGAGTATCCTTCATGGCGGTAAGCGTGGAACTCCCTTATGACCCAATCGCTCAGTATTCTATAGATTCCCCCGTCGAACATCAAGATCCCCTTCCACAGCACAACGGTAAGGGTTTTTGGTTAGCAAATCATGATACTCATCCTCTGTTAATTCAGGGTACCCAGTTGAGGATGTAGTAGCTGAGCACCACCGCCGAAATCGTGGTCCTCGTCTGCCGAGTACAGCCGATCTGAACGCAATACGTCAACGAGAGGCTTTCGTCACTGACAGAACTACTCTAGCCCCAGAGTCGCCTTCCCTGGAAGGTGATTCAGAGGAAGATGATACTCCAGCAGTACCACCACCAGTGCCGCCTTCCATGCAATCATCGAGAAAGCGAGGGCGAGGTCGAGGTCACGGCGGACATGGCGATGACCCGTCACAACTTCAGTATTACCCCCCTGTAGTGCGGGACATCCTAGAGCGTGCCAAGGCGATCTCACGCTGTGATGCTGCGTCCTTGAATGCTTATCCTTCTCGTGGGTGGTATGATACCAAGGGACCGGAATATGTCGAGGAGGCAATCAGCGAGCGAGTCCGAAAGACACTTCCTGTTCCCGCAGGTACAGATTCGAGATTCATCCACGTCTTGTTGCTAATGGACATGCTCAGGCTGGTGGCCTGATAATGCTGATCCTATCACGAAATTGGTATGTCTCTGCAGGTCTAATGAATGTTGGTTCCATGCTGACGAGATTGTCAGTTGTGGGAGGACCTCACAAATTGGCGATCGGCGATCAAGAAAAGGGCCTGAACCTTCGTTAATGAACGCTATGAATGGGACCCGGAAAAACGATCGTCGGTCAATGCTGAGATTGCGCTACAGCTTCTGGGAAATGGAGGAACCTTTCACAAATATGGAGTAGATGAACATGTAAGTCGTGTCTGTTTATAGCACAGATTCTAATTATTCTTCTCAGGGCCACACGAACAACCTCGCTCATCCTGCGCTGGAGGGCCTCGTCCTTGACTTTTTCTATACAGGCCCTAACTCAGTCGGTGCAACGTTTCCCGAAGTATTTCAGCACGAAGTCCCGCGGCCGGCCATCGCGCTTGCGCTCACTGCGGTACCGTTTATATTTTCGGGCGTATCACTCCGTCTTGATTTGATTTGATTTGTAGCTGAAGGCCGTATTCGATGACATTGCCTATGGCGAGTCAGGCTTCAAGGCTCAGAAGTATCAAGAATATTATCTCTCCGCGCTCGGGTGCATGAGCAAGTGCGATACCAATCCTATTCACAAGGCGAAAACAAAGGCTTTGAGGGTTGAGTGGGCCCGCATTGGGAAGTGAGTGATTGTCGTGTTCGAGCTGCCCCCTGGATTTTTATATATTGAACTGAATAGCAATGCCAACACTGTGGCTCCGACTGTGGATCAGAACAAGTTCGACGTTCTTCTCGACTAGGGCCGAACTCTGTGCCTCGCGCGGTATCATAATTGTACCTTGTTTGCTCTGCATCATCTATTTTAGTATATGCTATGATGTCAGTGATGCTTGAATGACACATGTTTGTCTCAGATCTGCCAAGTAAGATCTGCCTAATATAGGTTGGTTTGATGCCCCTGTTGCCCAAGGAATGGGAAAGCCTACTACTGCCTTACAGTTCATTCCAGCTGGGGTTGTCTGTCCAGCTCTGGATGTGTTTGCTCCAGAAAAAGTGTTGGTGCCCAGGAACAGCCAGTTAGGAACCTTGCTGGATGGGCTGTGGTGCTGTGCAGCACTGTCCAGGCCTGTCCTGTGGAAGGTTGGTTTGCTGATGTTGCTAGCGCTCTCCAAGAATTTCATCAGAACAAAGACGCTATCATACAGCACGGCGTGCGAGATGGTTGGCAAATCCCGAAGCTTGAACTCCTCCAAAGCGTTGTCCCGGGTATTCGTCAATCCGGCGCAGCAATGCAGTGGACCGCTGATATCACAGAACACGCGCATGTCGAAGAAATCAAGGTGCCCGCACGCGCTGGCAACAACCAAAACTATTACAGCCAGATTGCGCGGCACCTCGACAGGCTGGACAAGTGTTTCCGCTTTGACCTTGCCACATACATCGAAGAGCACCGAACTGAAAATCAGGCAGTAGATGAGGGTATCACAGATGACGACGAAGGTGAGGAGGATCACGAACCAGACATCGACAAGGTCGCTTTCGAAGCGTATCACACACTGGGACGCCCAATTATCGACTACTTTGCTATCTCCTCTGCCCTACTTCAAGGATCCCACCCCTCCGCTGTCAAGCCCTTCCGCATGTTTGCCACGACGACGACTGCTTTCCATCTTGCAAATAGATCCTCTTCGAGGCTAACTGTAGCCGAGGCTTCCATCAAATACGGCCTACTGGATCTCGCCACCGCCGTATCTGCCCTTTCTGCACAGCTGGACGGCAATCCGGTGCAAGTTGGTCCCGAGCTTGACGGTTTGACACTTCAGATATGGCAAAAAATACGGGTCCAACAGAGGTCGTATCACGACGCCGACATCCTCGAACCACCACAGACTCTACGTATCATTCCTCCCTCTTCCACCAATCCATTCGGCGAGTACGACTCGGTTATCCTCAGCTCTGGACACCACAGTGACTGGCCGAAACACGGACTGGCGGGCCATTCTGTCGCACAGCTCCGGATGGTATTCCGCCTCCCACGCTCCGACACCTTCCTTGCTTATGTCCAACGCTTCGTCGTTGGAAGCGTGAGCCCCGTCACTGGGACACACCATCTGAAGCGAGCAGTGCGGTCAAGTGGACAACGAGTTGGGGAGGTGATTCCCATTACCTTCATTCGATCTCCCGCCCATCTGATCCCTGATTTTGGTGAAGAGGCACATCCTTGTTTGACCAGGTTGAACAGCTACGAACAGAGTTCAGCGTTTTGGCTGAACAAATACTGGTCTAAGCAGTTGTATTATGCACTATCTCCACTCTAGGTCTCGGTCTCCGTACAGACGCTTCGATTACATTTTGTATGTAGTAGCTACCCGTTATGAATAATAATCCATGAAGTAAACTGATCAATCAATCATCGACTCGAATCGCTGCTCGCATCCAATATTCCGTCCAGCTTCAATTTCCCACGTTCAACTTGCTCAGTACTCGCTCATCGGACGATGTCCAACGATGCCACGGCTCAGAGTAGCCAACTCGGGCAGGGAGCACAGCAGGTGAGCACATGCTTATTGTTCTAGTCAACTCTTTTCCATTGTTTATCATGTTATTAGCAACTCCGGTCACATCCGACGCCATACAACCTACGTTGCGTGAGTACTAAACATTGATTACATGTGCCAGTCAGCCGTCGTGGACTCATTCGTCAAAATCTGCAGATTTCAACAAGTGTCCCTCAGCTGAGGCGAAAATCCGATTGGACTAGAACAACCATGGACCCCCTACTCGAAAACGATACGAGCGACACCCGAATAGAGCTTGACAAAAAGGACAGCACCACATTCCTGGAATTCGTGTATCCGGATCGTCGTTTATTCTCAAAGGGGGAATATTCGTCGGGAGGGTCCCTTGCGATGGACCATATTCTCAAGACCTTCGAGAAAAAACATTGGTACGGTTCATCCCCGGGCAAAACGACGCGACGCAAGGGCAAAAGGACGAACCAGTGGCTCACGGTTTCCGGTTGTCCCTCACTTGCGCCCGAAGACATCACCGATCGCGAGGTTCACCTTGGGAATTTCTTAAACAACGTGCTTGGGGTTGTCAGCGATGTTTGCGGCTTGTCGTTTTTGTGAGTATTGCTTGGCGCCCGACGTCTCACTCACCGACTCGTACCCACAACAGCCGTTGGGATGCAATGTCCTCCAAAATACCATTACGTGGGTCCCGCGCGCGCAGGAAGCCCGACATAACATGCTACTTCACGTACCCTATCTGCGCACATCACTGGGGACAGGTCGCGACATTTTGTGAAGTCAAAAACCGAAATAACAAGGAGAAAAAAAGCCAGTCGTTTACGGAGATAGCCGGCAAGACGTTGTGCATCCTGGCTGTACAAGACGGCCGTTACCTCGTTCCATGCATCCGCATGCTCGGTTCTTGCATATGTCTAACGATATTCGACCGCGGTGGATCGATTACTACGCACGCCTTCGATATCAACAGCTCACCGAAGGAATTTTTGCGTATCCTCATTGGGGTTTCTCTTGCCGACTACTCTGGTCTAGGGTTCGACATGTCGATTGAATGGGATGGTAAAGGTGGCACCCCTGCTGACGAGGTAAGGTCGCAGGATGACGAAAAAATCAAACAAGATGCAGAGAGTATTTCAGACAAAGCGAGCCTCCACTCGGATGAAAGGGTAGTTGGGGATGAAGAAGAATATCTGCTGGAAGATGACGAGGATGATGACGGACATGACGACGAGCCCCCCCCAACCGAAAGCGACGACACCCAGCGGAGAAAGTGGTTAAAGGTGATCGACAAGGAAGGTCGCGTCTGCAAAATATGGCTCCGCAAGATTCTTGCCATCTCTGACACCCTGGTTGGCCGAGGAACGACGGTGTGGGAGGGCGTGCTTGATTTGGATACCCCTGGACCAGAAGTTAAGGTCGCGGTCAAGGACTCGTGGATCGACCCTCTGAGGAAGTACACGGAGGGCATGATCCTCCACATCCTGGCAAAGCATGGAATTGAAGGCGTTCCGGAGCTCCTCGCTGAGGGGCAAGTCAGTGCTAAACACATTCATGAAGAAACTGAGGTCAATATTTCCACTCATTTCATGCGGTCAAAACTGCGTGACATCTATTCCCCGGACGATTTTCACCTCCGAGTCTTATCCTGCCTCGTCACCCTTCCCGTTGGTACCCTCCTCATCGATTTTTCGTCTCTAGGGGAGCTATTGGTTGCATTTCTAGATTGCGTCATCGGTAAGTGTCAAACTATATTTGAACGACCATCAGTTCTCAACGAACCCTAGCACACAAGAATGCTCTCAAGCGAGCTGGAATTCTGCACCGCGACGTTAGCCTCGTCAATATGCTTTTCGCCCAGATAAGAAAGAAACGACAAGCTCACGAGGAGTATTTATCACGCTATCTTTCTGATGAAGCCCGACTGAACTTGGAGAAAAGAATAAACGGACTCGCACGACGAGGTGTACTGGCTGACTGGGGCTACGCAGTTCCTGTTCTGCCTACTGACACAGTCCGCACTGCCGAAGCGGTCCCCTCCGTCCACACTCCCAACGTCTCCCCTGTCCACGCTCCCGATTCCCCTCTGGTTCATACACCCAATGTCCCCCCCCTCCACACTCCCGATCCCCACACTCCTGATGTCCCGACCTCACCAATCGAACCACCAGACTCTCCGCAAACCGACGTTCCACCAACCAATCTTGTCCCTGTCAGACAGATCGGAACAGATCGCGAAATAACGACTGTCCCTGTGTCAAAGCTCACGGATGAACACGACATCGTGCTCTTGATGGGCACTGATGATCCGAAAGCAGATCCTCGTCATACGATTGATTCATGTCCACTATACCGTACGGTATGTGTTCTACACTCTTAAATTTGCCGAGTCCACCGAACTGACCGCGGGACTTAGGGAACCTGGTCGTGGATGTCCGCCGAGCTTGTTATGGCTGGCCCTGAACAGCCAGTAGTACACAACGAATTACACGACCTGGAGTCGTTCTTTTATGTGCTCGTCGGAATATGCGTCCTCTATTCAGAGCCGTCGAAGCAAAAAACTGAGGAAGAACTCGCTGAATGCTACGATCAGCTGTTTAATACGTTCGGCCCGAGTGTCCTCAAAACTATCACGATTCAGTCCAACTTGACATGGTTCCCGAAGGTCGTGAAGTACATACCCCCCTATTTCCAGCCTGTCATCCCTCTCCTCAATAAGCTCAGAAACGAAATTATCTTTCCTATGTATACCGACAAGGAGGGCAATCTTTACCGCAGTTCTTCATTCGACCACGACACAATCATCCGGCAAATCGTCCTGTTACTCGCATCTCTCGAACCTGAAGCATGGACCACAAGATCGGCTTCAGACGGCAACTCTCAGTCTTCAGACAGTCCACCACCCTGCGATGCGAGTCCTGCTCTGATCCTGCCAGACGACACACAGCAACGGGCAAGTGATGCGCAAGCCCCGCCCTTGCTGTCTGTGGAGCGACCTCTTCTAGATTTTGGATGTTTTGCGTACAGCGATTCAGGCGTATATCGCCACCATGGTACGAGTCAATCGGGAGGCGAGCATTCCTCGCAGGTGCCCAGCTCGACACGTTTGCTCGCCCCTCTGCCAAAGCGTGCTGCGGAAGGTGATACGCCGCTCCCTCCCCCCTTTACTCCACTGCACGGATCTATCCTTGCTTCCGATCGTCACGTTTCATGGAGCGATTCACGCCTGTTGTCGATGCGATCTCGCGATCCCGATGAATACGTACCCAACATACCGCGGAAGCGTGCCCGAGTTGGAACAATTCAAGGTTCATCCCGGCAGCCTGAGGGGTCATAGAATGAATATCCCGAACGATATGCTTCGACGCTCTTCTCGCAGAAAGGCCCAATAAACGAAGAACATCCTACTTAAGCAGTCCAGGGCTGGGTTTAGGATGCTGACTTTCATTTCTCCTACTACAGGTTGTACACGTTCATCGACTGAGCATTCTCGCGACGCTTGTGTTACTTTCAATAGTTTGTACCTGCGTGCCGATGTTGTAGTGGCCACACAATTTTATGTACTAGTATATTATGTACTAGCCCATGTTGTAACCACGATGTTTTCCTTATAAAAATGGACACCCTCAAAGACCCCCGCAGCTCGTCACGGTCTAGCTCTCGAGATGGCTCCGAAACGAAAACTCTCTGGCCGTAAGGTCAGTGGGGACTCCCAGGAAGAGTTTGCGAGGACCACCTCGAACCCGAAACGATCTAGAGCAGAGGGACTCTTCGACACAGACGGTAAGCTTTCCCTTACCTTCTCGACATTCTAACACGATTCATTACAGAGCCCACGTCTGAGACTCAATCAACTCAGAGACGCTCATCGCGGGTTGGGAAGGGCCGCGGGGGAGTGGTTCAGCAGCTTGAAATCATCGAACGTGTTCAAGTTTCAAAACCCTTGCGACAAGCTGCCCGAAGCCTCGACAAGGCCATGAAGGGACAAGCAGTCAACCCGATGGCTCCATCTTATGCCCCAACTGAAGACGACAACGAAGACAGCCAGATTCCTCCATGGACAGCATCCTCAGCTCCATTGACACAAGTCCAGCCGGCTTTCACCCTGTCGCAGTCGGATGCACGCTTCGGATTCAAGATTCCCCCCCAGACCGCCAATTCTACTGGGGTGATATCTACTCCGCTGGATCACGACTCTCAGCACAGACCTCCGTAAGTACGCGACATTGTCAAAAATGGTTCGTTTCACCCGTCTACGGTTAGCTCTAGACTATCGACATCGTCATTCACATCTTCCCGTGGACCTCCTAGCCTTTTTGAAAGGGCACCACGGACAACATCAACAGCACCGACCTCTCGCGCGGCATCTGAATGTGAAGCAAACAATGATTATGCCACGACAAGACGACAAGCGTCCCGACTTGCGGCAGCGCATTCCGCAGGTATGGTTGTATTACTTCTGGTGTAAACGAGCGCTCAGATACCTTTTCCCGAAATCTCTCGCCATCTACTTACGACATTCGTGATCAAGAACCAACTGATGACGCACCTAGTTCGGAGCCACCACAGCGTGTCCAACTTTGTCGAACTGACTCTTTCCGTCAAGTTCCTTCAGCTCTTCCTAGAACACACACCATACTAGTCACAAGAGCCGATGGTGAACCCAGTCATATTCGCAACAGTCGTTCTGGATCTCTTGAAATCGACGAAGCATCTCCAGACGAGGACGAACATTTTGCAATGTCCGCCCTCCGTGGACAATGTATGCGCTAAGTCTCGTTCCATTGACAGACACTTGGATTCACTAAAACACAGGCCTTTCCGCTCCACGGACTCAAGTAACGAACGCTGGTTTGTCTAGTACCCTCTTTCGCATATTAGAAGATAACGAGATCTAGGCAACCCTGACGACTCTGATGATGGTCAAATTGATGAACAACGTGGCCAATCCATTGCAAACTCCCGTGTACTCGAAGGCAGGTCGGTCAGTCGATGCATTTTCTCTCCTGATAATGAGCAGTAGATGAGCACTACGAGCGCAACCGTACAGATCGTCGTTCTCTGACCACTGGGTCCAACACCAGAGGTGGCA
>JBBPMW010000605.1:0-16086 GCA_038090535.1 Tylopilus alboater | reverse complement strand
GCGCCGCAGCTCAGCGTCAGCCTCAAATCCAGATGGGCTTGATGTATCGATGTCCGAGAACCCCCAAATCCACCCAGCCCCTCTCAATCCTACTTTAGGTAGCTCAGAGACGCACCCGGATCCTGCCAGCCTTGATGGACCGGTGTCTGAGCATACTACTATCCATCAACATCAGTAAACCCCTTATTTTGGTACAGTACCCACACTGATGACAGCATTACGACACAATCTTACAGCATTACATTTGGCAATGTCACAGACGCACAAGCGACTCCAAGCGAACAGTCCATTGCCAGCCACTCAACTCCACAGCCACATGTCAATCCAGCCAACCACAGTGCCCACAGTCCTGCAGCGGCACAGACGCACAACCGAACAGTTCGTCACCAGTCACACAACCCCACAGCCACACGCCGATCTAGTCGGTCACAGTGTCCACAGTCCTGCAGCGCTCGGCAATGTCACAGACGCACAAGCGACTCCAAGCGAACAATCCGTCACCAGCCACACAACCCCGCAGCCACATGTTGATCCAGTCGATCACAGTGCCCACAATGCCGCAGCAGTGCAGTAGCACAGTCGTTCACAACCCGTTAGTGGTACAGAGCTCACTCTTTGGAATTGAACAAAGGTGAACGTGGTCATTTGTATGGTACGATATATAGGTATCAATCGGAAGAGAATAGGTATCGTAACGAATACAACAGGCCTCGACAGCCTGGACCTTGTTGGAGAATCGCCCGCCGAGATTCCCGTTGACGATGCCATCCGAAGCAGCGGAAAACACGAGTATATGAGAGATAGAGCAACGTTTGTTGCCGTTCAAACGATTGTTCCAGTTGTGAATATCCTTTGAAAGGTCCATCTCCTCGGTGGTCACTCCAGGAAATAACTTACATACCACAGCTATATCCCCGGGTATCACCGCCCGTACCTGTACCCGTACCCGTCACGGGTTGATACCCGTGGTCGCAGGTATAGGCATCGAACGCGGGTAGTGATTTTCGTACCCACAGGTATCAAAGGGCGAGGATGAGGGCGAGCGAGGGCAAAGAAGTGATGGCACAACGCGCACGATTGCGTGCGTTGTACCATCGCTTCTGTACTCCTCTCAGGGCAAGGGCGCGCGAGGGCGAGGGCGATGACGATGAGCGCGACAGCATGTCGTCGTCATCGAGGTGGGTTCGGATGAGGAAGGGAGAGGGAGCCTCGTTGTCGTCGCGTTGTTGTTGTCGTTGCGCCGTTGTCATTGTCGGATGGGCGATCGAGTGCACCAGCACGCGTGCTCGTGCACACGCAGGTCAGTGGTGTGAGACGTGGCACGGCCGTGTGGTGGCGAGTCAGCTTTTCGCTTGACGCAACAGTGTCTATGACGTCAAAAAGATACTCACGCTGCAGGGAATCCTTGATGTAGGTATCGATAAGAAAAAAAGGTCCCGGAATGTTCTCCATCATGACCTGGAAGCCATAGAAGCAACGGGCCGTGGCGGCTTGGACTTCGTTAGAGAATCGCTCGACGAGATTCTCGTTGACGATGCTGTCCGAAGCGGCAAAAAATGCGGTTACACGAAAGACAAAGTGGCGTTCGTTGTCGTTCAATTGCATCTGTTGGAGATCAGCATGGGATGTCGTTGTGATGGTGGATGCACGAGTTGTCAGTGCCAAAGACGGACACACCTGAGACAACGAATCAAGGCAAATGACAAATTAAGTGGACGAAGACGAACGAGTGCCACTGATCAAGAGACCGTCGAAGTGGACGTCGTGGGGGGATAGGACATGCCCTTGATGACGTCGTGGCTGTCGAGGGTGAGTTAGACGGCGTGATCAATATTCAAATATTCAATGTAGAGTGTACATCGCAGACAGTACATCACCGTGACCAGGCACACAACGCCATAATCGCACGCTGATCCAGTCGACCACAGTGCCTTACAATCCAATGGCGGCGCACACGCTTACAGCCCGTCAGTTTGCAGTGGTACAGAGTTTGTTCTTTCTCTCTTTCTCGGACACATGAGGGAATCAAGCAAACACGATGATATCACAGATAAGAAACAGAACTACAGCGATAGGAACAAACATGAATATCGACAGAAGTCCACTACACCTCGGATGACGCTTGACCTTAGCATAGCGAGACAATGAGCTTATGACTCCATGGTTTTTAACGAAACACACACCGGCATCGTGATCAAGGCTTGAAATTGAATCCTGGCGGCGACGTTTGGACAGGGAACTTTGACACAGGACGCCTCCGTTCATCCGAATCGAATTACGAACCGAGCCGAGGTTAGACTCGGCGATATCGAACCTCCTCTGCATCTCATTGACACGACATCTGTAGAGTTTGTTGACGGCTGCACTCTCCTCTAGCCGCGCCTGTGCTAGTTCCCTCTCGAAGCGACAGACAGCTGATTGAGCTCTCGCAACCTCGAGGAGCAGAAGCGAATCTTGAACTTTGAATTCTTCATGCTCTGGATCAGAAGTGCCAGTGTCGGGAGAATCTGGGTCAGGCTATTGAAACGTTCAGCTATTATGGCCGCCCTCGGACTAGTAGATACCGTACATGCGTACCTTGAAACGTTTCCCTAGGATGCTCCCCTCAATATCGGTCATGGTGCCACCCATGGGTTCACGAAAACTGCAGGGTGTGCGTGTAACAAAAGCATGGACAGGCGTCCCCATTCCACTGCTGCTGGCAATAGACTTGCGCGCGCGAATGGCTCCGACGGCCGACGGCGTTCCTCTCATTGGCAAGCGTCCACGAAAGGTTAGCGGTCGACTAATCGATAGCAAAGACACAGACGTATCAACGCCAGGTGTGCCGGGGACTACACTCAGGGTGGACTGAGCAACGAGTGGGGCAACCTGAGTATTAGCAGAGGGGGGCGATGACGCAGATATTTCATGGTTGGAAAGCTCGTCTGTGAGATTGCCAGCCTGCAAATCGTTGGCTGGGACTTCGGGTTGGTCGGAACTTGCCATCATATGGGGCAGGACACGAGGGGGGGAATCATGAACTTGTGAACGGCCAGACAGTTTTTTACAGTTTTCTGATGTGACGTACAAAGATATACAGGCTACGGTTATTATGTATTATGTACTAAGCCTCATATTTGTCCATACGTAGCGATAACGTGCAGACTATTTCACTGCTCCCCGACACTTCGTTCTAATGCCGATCTGTCCTAAGTGTCTCAAGAATTTCCACACGGACAGGGCGGTCACGCTTCACAGAGCACAACCTCGATCAGCCTGCAATGCCTTCGACTGGGACACAGAGCTGGTCTTGGTCTCAGGCGCTCCTCTTGCTGTGGAAGATCATGGACTGGAAGATGACGACAACGACGTACTACCACCTTCACCACCCGACTTTCAGCCTGATTTCGACCCGGATCCTGGTTACGAGGTCGCCAATTCCCACTATGATCCGGAAGACAATGAACGCCCTCCCTCTCCTTCCATTCCTGCACTGGAAACAGTGGACTCTCTTGGAAGAACTATCGACACGTTTCCTGGCGCTGCTGTAGCTTTTGAGCAGGGAGACACGTTTCTTTCTCGGTTCGATTCAGATCCGTACGCTCTCCACCGGAAACACAATCTTTACTATCCCTTCGCTGATCTCGACGACTGGAAGATGGCCAACTTCTTGATAATGTCACGCCTTAGCATGGCCGCTCTCGACAACTTTCTTTCCTTGCCTGCGGTGAGTGCGGTTTAGTTGTTTAAACTCATACTATCTTGAACTAAGCATTCACTCAGTCGAAGAAGATGTCGCTTTCCTTTCGGACAGCGAAAGAACTACGTTCACGGGTTGAACTCCTCCCACCGGCTCCGCGATGGAACTTCCAGATAGTTCCAACCACACACGAAACAAAGAAACCCGTTCATCTTTATTTCCGCGACGCTCTCGACTGTGTCGAATCGCTTTTCAACCATCCTTATTTTGCAGGCAAGATGGACTTGTCGCCGTTCCGTTTATTCTCAACAGCCGAGCGTATTGTGAGGGTATTCACGGAATGGATGAGTAGCGACGGTGCCTGGGACATGCAGGTAAGTATTTTTCATTTTAGGTGATTGTTTGTTCACCAATCTTCACAGACGAGGATACCCGCTGGTGCGACACTCTGTGGCGTTATTCTTTCATCTGATAAAACGAATATCACGAATATGTGCGGCGGCAGGGTCGCGCATCCCTTGCTGATCAGCCTCGCGAACATCAAAATGCAAGTGAGGAACAAGGGATCCTCACACGCCTTCCTCCTTCTCGCACTGATGCCAATCACGGAATTCACCCATCCCAATCGCAGAATTCGCTCCGTCCTCGACGCTCGCCTTTTCCACCAGTGCCTCGACATCGTTCTCGAACCTCTCAAACAAGGGGCACGTGTCGGTCGAATGATGTCGGATCCTACAGGTAGCGTACGGTACTGCTTTACTCCTTTAGTATCGTACATCGTGGATACGCCTGAGGCGTGCATGTTGGCATGCGTGCGTGTCAACGCCTCCCCCGTCACGACGGCTACGTACAAGGACTTCGGCGATGCTGACCGTCATCCGCCTCGCACCGCTGCTACCACACTCAGCCAGCTGGCATCCATCGAATGCGATCCCAGCGACGTCGACAAGTACTTTGCAGCATGCGAGTCATTTCGGCTCAGCGGTGTGTCGCACCCCTTTTGGCGGAACTGGCCTCTTGCTCGACCTTCCAGGTTCCTTACCCCCGAAGGCCTTCATGAATGGCATCGCGAATTCTGGGACCACGACGTTCGTTGGTGCACAGAAGCTCTTGGCGCTGCCGAACTGGACTTTCGATTCTCGATTCTCCCCGCTATTACTAGTCTACGCCACTTTTATAGCGGAATCACGAAACTGAAACAAGTCAGTGGAAGGGCCCAAAGGGACATACAGCGATACATCGTTGTGGTCATTGCCGGTGCCACTGTTCCCGAAGTCATCATTGCCGTTCGTGCCCTCATGGAATTCCGCTATCTCTCTCAGGCCAATGCTATTACATCAATTACCCGCGACAAGATCAAGGCCGCGTTGCAAGAGTTTCATGACCATAAGGATGCCATCATCGAGAATGGCTTTCGTCGGGGCCACAAGAAGCAATCTATCCTCAAGCATTGGCACATTCCGAAGATCGAGTTGATGCAGAGTGTTGTTCCCAGTATTGAACAGGTCGGCTCTTTGTTACAGTGGTCAGCAGACACGACGGAGCATGCGCATATCGAAGTTGTCAAGGACCCCGCCTCAACCTCCAATAATCACAATTACGACTCTCAGATCTGCCGGTGTCTCGATCGCCACGAGAAGTGTCGACTTTTTGAGACTGCCCTGGTACTTCACACAGCTGCGCGACCTGATGTCAGTGAAGAAGAGGACGGTATTGGTGATCACCCGGAAGACACTGCAGAAGACACTCTAAGCATACTGGATGATATATGGGCCCCGACACGCCGTGCCACTGACTTCTTCGCCGTCGCCGCTCGACTCTCTTCCTCTTCTCCCGACTTTGTTCCCACTCCCCTTCGTACCTTCATAGCTGGATCCACAGCCATCCATCTCAATTACGATGCATCGCGCAAGCATGTTCCCGTTGACGAAGTTGCTGAAATGTTCGGGCTACCCGACCTTCGTGGGGCATTAGCCGACTACCTCCATCGCCAGCAAAGCTCTCCCCAGGACCTGCACACCTTCGGCGGTCAAAGAAGGTCACCGTCAGACGCCTATCTTCCATTCAAGGCTCTCCATGTGTGGTACAAGGTTCGTCTTCAACAGAAGACTTACCATGATTCGTCCGTGGTCGCTCCCACTTTCACTGTACATGCCCACCCTCCAGATTCGGCATTTAAATATGGGCGGTATGACGCAGCGATCATGAATACAGACGACCAGTGGAAGTGGCCATCCAGTGGATTGCAAGGTATGTGACTTACGTTCTACTCGTGTCAACGGGCGTATCAATACCTAGACTTTGACAGGTCATGCCATCGTCAACGTTCGCCTTATAATGTGTCCCGCCACGCCCAGAGGATGTGGTGGTGGCAGCCCGTTCTCTGACCGTTTCTTGATGTATGCACAACGCCTCGACATCGTTCCTCAAGGAAATAGTCCAGTCGAGCGTACCACGGGTTTGCACGTACTAAAAAGGGCCACACGCGCATCTGGCTCTCCGCTTGGCGAAGTATTTCCCGTGGATCAGCTTCGGTCGTATGTTCATATTGCCCCGCGCTTTGGTAGAAAGGCAGATGAGCGGCTTACTTCAACTAATTGCGTTCATTTTTCACAGTATTTTTTGCTGAACAAATACTTTGATAAAGACTTTTTCTACGCCGTCACTAGTTGCTGATGCTTCTCGTGTCGTTTAGCATTGTAATCCTACGCGTTTGCATAGATAATTCCATTCTATACCTTTGATCTTGGTGATTATCGTCCTCGTGAGAAAATCGCAAGACAACTCGTTCTTCAAGGCCTCATACCTCATCTTTGGTCAACCATAGTTCTTCAGTACGACATCGAAATCGATAACAAGGATAGCGTTCGACTACGAACCCATGGAATCCACCCAAGCCATCCGACATCAACTTCTCGTCTCAGGATCTATCGCTCGCTCGAATACAAGGCAAAGCGCCCCAAAATCTCACCATTTGATTCGCAAAACTCCCTTCCAACTGGCGCCAGACTTGCAAATGCAAAGTCCGGAGTGTAAAGTGCATCTCAGCATTCTCGTCGTCGCTGCCGTGCTCGATCCGCAGGTGATCTACGCCACTATGTACCGTCTGATACGCCGCGCACAAGAACACCGCAAAGAGTTAGCGCTCCCTCGTCAACGTTGAACGTTGAACTCCCTTCCTCCTGTGAGGTGGACATCTCGGACGCGACCGCTCCTGTCTATGATCACGGTCTCCAAGTCTCCCGCGACGCCTATCTCGTCATTCTTTCCGCGAGATCACGGAAGGGACGACAACCTCCACCGCATCCGAATTGGCAGGCACGGAATTGAACCACATCCACGAAGGACTCCAGTGCCTTGGACTCAAGTAAGTCCAGCTGATCGCCGCGGTAATATCTCAGTTACTCATTTGACCCCATAGCATGCTAAAAGTCCTTGCGAGCATCAAAGCCGAGCCCTGGGATCTCTCCTCTGACACGCCCACTCACATGCTCACGGTTTACTCTCGTCATGTTCCCGCTGCCACCAAACGCCGTATCACACTATTCCCCATCCACGATATCATTTTCGCTACCCATTGCGCTAATCTCACCCTTCTTCCTGCATCCAACGGCGTTCGCCCGGATGTCGCCGGATCCACCGTGTCCGTGTGGTGCCTTTGTACATCCTCGCCCCAGAGGTCTTCTCCCAGCTCTCCGCTTTCCTCTACACGAAACGCACCGACCACTTGCTTCTCTTCTACCCTGCCCAGACCCCACCCGTTTTATCAATGATCCGATACGCCGGACGCGACCGCTCCTGTCTCCATAATCACGGTCTGTCTCACACAACACCTGTCTCATCCTTTTCCGCGCAATCACAAAAGAGACGATCACCTTCGTCGCACGCGAGTAGGCAGACACGGAATTGAACTACATCCGTGCCAGCCTTTGCTGCCTTGGACCTGAGTAAGTCCAACCGATTGCTGCGGCAATGTCCCAGTTTCTCAGTCATCCTTGTAGCTTAGAGTCCTTGCGGGCGTCAACGCCAAGCCCCAGTTCCAATGCTCTACCTACAGAGCTCGAGGTGACGGTATACGCATGCAAAGTTCTTGGACTACGTAAGTGATCACGATCGAGTATGCATGGCTTTGGATCTCACGTATTGCCCAGATATCCAACGCAATGAGCATTTACCCACCTACCGCCAGTGGAGCCATGATCGGCATGGACCTAGTATACAATTTGTGGTCGGTTTACGGTAATTGGTTCCCTGACATGCAGCCTCTCGTTCAACGGGCTATGGCCAAGTCATGAAGGCAGATCCTGCCTGCCATGTCTTGCGCGAGCGTATATGCAAAGGTCTTCAGCCGTACTCGTCGGAACCAACGGAACCGTATTTGAACGGTCAGAACTGCTCAGGATTGTTCTCGAACCAGATCTTCTGTACGTGCATCGGACTTACTACATCAAATGTTGCTTACATCTGATACAGGGTTCGTTGACGGCACCAATGTCTATCGCGTCACGATTCATAAGACCTTTGAGAGTAACTTGTCCACCAAACCCATCGGTAAGCACTTGGCTTTTACTTGGGTCGCAACGACGGCTTATTTTCCCACTTAGACGGGGCCATCTTTATCTTCAGTCCACGATCAGGGCAGCTTTTCTTGAAAATCATCCACACTAGCGTCTGGGCCTGTCAAAAGCGTTCAGGACGGCTCGCGAAATGGAAGACAGCCGAAGAGGTAGCCGCTCTGGTTCGTTCTCTCTCTACCTGTCGAGTAACAGCCCAAACATGTGATTGTCACTTGCAAGGGAATGTTGGGTAAGTTCCGTATTTTCGTCCCTCCCCCACCCACGCGTACCACAACCACACGCACGTCCCCGCGTCGCCCATGGCGTCGTCGACCGCCTCCTCGACGCGCTCCAGTCCATGCAAGCGCCCCAGTCCCGCTAAAACGCACGAGGTGAGTTCTGAAACCACAAGTTCGTTCTTCTATGACGTGTTTATTTGCGCCCTCAGGTACTACGTAAACCCAAACTACGACATCCATCGCGTTTGCACACGCGCGATCTCACCGATAACACGTTTCGACTACATATACGTCAAGCATTACATGGACAATGCACCACCACCGTTTCCTGCCTCTTTCCCTTCTCCTTCGCGGAGTGCGTGTGGAGGGGTCACGATTCCGACGAAACACGCACGAGATGATGGTAAGACGATGAACCGACACCCCGCCCATGGCCCAAGTACAAGGAACGTGGGGGACGAGGACGAGGACAGACCGACGCTGGGTTTCACGCTGTTGCACCCACGACATGTACCCGAGCTGGCGCTGCTCGCTGCACGCGTCGTCTGTACCGAAGCGCGAAAACGGGACGAGGCCGATTGAGAGCAGGAACGAGAGTGTTCTGATTCACATAAGCCATCGTCGACCTCGGGGTCGGCAAGACGGAACGGGAGGCGAATGAAGTATTGACGGACCCACGGCGCAAAAAGCTGAAACGACTGTTTTCGTGGGCCGTCGGCAAGTTGTACAAAGAAGGGTGCATGGTGCTGTGGGATGGGGACGCACGGCCCTTGCCGGTTGGAGATCGGAACCGGGACTGTGGAGAGTGCACGACACGCAGAACACATTTGGAGATCCCCCTGTGTCGTGCTCGCGTTCGCATGCCGTGAACCGTCCCCCCCACGTCCCCCTCCATGTCTACGTCTCCGGCGGTGTTGTGCACCTCTTCCGTATCGCCGTCACTCTATTCGCACCATCACACTCCTCGATAGTCCTCAAACCACCGTTCTGAGGGCGAGCGTGGAAAAGTAGCGGCAGAGGCAGATGTCGATGTGGACCCGGACCCGAGGTGCCTATTCTAGAAGGGGTTGGAAACCGGGAGCAGGATGGAAGCAGGCTGTCGAAAGTGCACAACACGTAGAGCACGTTTGGAGGACCCTCCGTCGCGTGTTCGCGCTCGTATACTGCGTCTACTCCGGGCGATCCGTTGCTGTCCGTGTTTACCTCCTCGTCTACATCTGCGTCAGCGTTGTACACTTGCTCCGCATCGGCGTCGCTCTACTCTCACTACCACCCACTTCAACGATCCACAAAACGTCGGCAAGTTAAGTGCAGAACCAAAACTAGATATGGGTAAGAACTCGGATCCGGGGCGGACTCCGCTTACCTCGTTTCCCAGATCTTCTCGAGGTGCATTTACTGGACTTCCCGAACACCGTCATCGAGGGTGGTGAGCGGCAACTTCCTTTCCACGCATGCATGAAGATGGAAAAAGTTTGGCCCCATTTCGTGTGACTAACGTTGACGGACGACGAATGAATCAAGGTTGGGGTTGCCACGAAGGATCTTATTCTGGCTGCAGGTAACATTATACCCATTGTTAGTTTTTCGTCTCACCCTTTTGATCAAAGAACTTCGGCAGGCGTAACAATGTCAACATCGTGTCGCTGACAGCCAGTGAAATCCGCGACATCATTCTTGGACAAGAGATTGTTGCTCCCTCCGTACAACGCCAACAAGTGGCGGGACTGGAGAAGAGCACTGAAGCCCAGGGGCAGGTTACGGCTGTTCAAACGTGAGTTACCATCGAAGTAGTCGCTGGATGTTTACTAATTCTATTATTAGTCAAACGACCAACATCCATGGTGACACCATCTAGACCGTCACAAGTAAGTGAATATTGGTAACTTTACGCGTGTTGCGCTGAATGACATGACACTCTTGCAGCAACGAGCAACGAGCAGCAGGCATTTCGCAGTAATCAGACTGGCACGTCCGTGCCATTTCTGCAACTCATCTGCCACTCCGTCTTCAACATATCTACATGTCCAACGATGACGTGAAAGATGACGCTGCTTCATATACATATGTCCCACCAAAGAATGACCTGCGCGCTTTCATCACTGCTGCGGACTTGCGGTTACCGCTTTCCTGCATGGTGTCTCCCGCCAGACAATAAACAAGTCAAGAGATCAATGCAGTAGCTTTGGTACCCCAGCGCGGCAGCAACAACAACGTTGAACTGCCAGCTCAGCTTCCCAAGGATGACTTCTTACTGAAAGATCTGGAGCCTTTGGGATGGATTAAGACCCAAGTGCTCGAGCTCAATCACCTATCGCCTGTGGACGTTACCAGAAGTGAAGCTTATGGCAAATCACCTCGAACTTGGATCGTCGACGAACTGTGTCACGGCTTCGTTCACTCTTGGATCCGTCTCCATGTCTGCTCATTCGTCTGCTGTCAGTGGATTCGGGTGGGGTCGTAAAAATATGGACGGTTCAGCTAATCCGCCGGGCTTCAACCCTGACATGTCCAAGCATGTCCAGCTTTTGTTGTCGGATCGTATCTTCGGTATGGCATCGACTAATTACTTCTCTTCTGCCCTACCCGGTACCCACCCGTTTTACCAATGATCCGACATGCCGGACGTGACTGCCCCTGTCATCGTGATCATGGTCTCTCCCTCGATACCCATCCACGATGGCCTTCAGTGCCACTCAACGTTACGTGGGATGTCTTGATCACCCCGCTACCTCACTCGCCACCTCTGAGTCGACTGGCAAGCGGCTCTAAGGACGTGTTAGGACGTATTTCTCGCACTCGGCATGGGACTTGGCATTCGTAACGAATACATTATTCCTGACCGCATCTTCCTTCACATGCTACTAGTAGGCGTATCTAACCTTTTTTTTTCAGATTGTTGTCGACCGCACCAGCTTGGAGCAAAAATTGTACTTGATGTGGCTTTGAAAACGTCCGGGAACCGTCTTGCGATTGACATGCGTAATGTGGTCTCAGTAGACCTGGCAGCGCGGGAGTAGGTGGGCGATATTAGGTATGCAGCGCATCTCCACCTCAGAAATGCATCACCGACCTCAATAGCGAGAAAGGGAGCAGGACGAAGCGGAGATTGCTGCTTGGCATCGGGGTTTTGGAGCGCGTTTCTACGGAGAGGTGGTGCGTAACTTGAACATTACTATATCTTTTCTTTTCTTTTCTTTCTAACATCCTTTTCACTAGCAGTTCCTCTTCAGAATGCTCGCTTCTGACACATCAGCCCATCAAACCTAAGCCCTGTCGTATCTCCACCTGTGACAGAATCTACTGTACGTTAATGTATCGCTGTACATTGTCGTACAATCACGTGAAGGCTAGGTACGAAGCGACAACATGACACAACCCTCAGCCACGCCCCAACAATGCGACGATTTATAAGAAAACGAACCGGCGTCCTCCAGGTCGATTTTTGCCTCCCGAGCTGGTAGTCACGCAATGCTACCGGCTAAGAAGCAACGTCCAGCAGCTCGGACGAAATCCAAGGCTTCCTCTACTCGTAGCTCCGCCCGCTACCCTCTTCCCGCCGTTCCAGAAATATCGGATCAGCCCTCTTCGAAAAAGCCAGCAGATGTGCAGGATGACGATCGGGCCGTCGGCACTACCGCAGACCAGCCTTCAAGGAGACGTTCGAAACGAACAAATGCTGGTACCGGTGGTCATCTAGACCAGCTGGAGAAAGTTGGACAAGCTATCGAGGCCACACCGCTCCAAAAGACGCGCATCGGCATTCCTGATGACGAGCCAGTCAATATGATGGCTCCACGTCGCCTGAGGAAGGAGAAAGCGCCTAAGACACCGGCAAGAGCTGATTCGAATGTGAGTCGTTCTTCTCTTGATCTACAATTGTAGGCTAATATTTATTATATCCACTAGATACCCGACGAATCGTGTGATGTGGTGGTAGAGCCGGCTCACGTTGCTATTCACTCAGAGGAAGGCAGCCGGTTTGGTTTCAAGCTCAAGGATCCACCTCAGCCTGCATTCGTTGGTTCCCAAACTTTGGATGTGTTTGAAGGTCGTCGGAATGGTTCCGGGAATACGACCACAGCTTCCACTGGTCTGACCGCCAAGAGTCAACATCCGCATGAGGTAAGAGTCGTCTTACTCCAGGCCTCTGAATTCGCCGTAGCTTAGCATCCTCTACCCCGCCCACAGCACAACTCAAAGCCTGCTAGCCACAGAAGATCTGCACGTCCCCCCAGCAGGCCGCCCCATGAGACGGAAGACGAGACGGAGCCCGAAAACCAGAACTTGCCGAACTCATCTCATGACTCCCAGGAGGAGTCCGACCACGAAGAGTTGTACTCCAGGAATTCCAAGCCAGTCCAAGAATTCTCCCTGCGCCGTTCCGTTGCTAAGAGGGCCGTTCTCCCCACGTTGGATGAGGAAGACATCGACACTGATACTGATCGGTACAATAATCGAAGTGACGACGATGAAAATCTCGGTACTGGTCAGCACGACGACTATGACGATAATCGCGGTCTTTATGAAGATGATGTCGCTGGCAATCAGATTGGTATATTATTCATCATCTTTACTCGACAAGACACGTACTAACAGAGTTGACGTATCAGGCAGTGGGATTTTGGATAAGCCCGCCGAGAGCACCGATGAAACCACCCACACTTTGCAGCAGGGCCTCGCTCCCCCTGCCGGTGCTCAGAATCTCACTCTATCGTCTGGTACTCGCATTCACCCCTTGTCGTCCAACACACAGACCCGATCACTGCCGTTTGCCAAGATCCGTCCGTTATCATCTACCTCTCAACCCTCCTCTCGGAAACAGGTGATGGCCCCATCCAATCAGCGCCACAATGTTCAGACACGAGCGGACCGTCAGGCTCATCCGCCATCTCAAGTTTCCATTGGTCGTCAACGTCCACAGGTCCCTCCGACGCCTCCACTCTCCCGCGCTGCTTCCGGAGCTTCCACAGGTGATCTCGAAGAACATTCTCATCGTGTGGGAGATGAGAGGGTGAGTTGCGTCCGTTTTTTCTTCTTTAATACGATCATGGTAGCATTCGTTACAGGCTGGAGTCAAGTATGATCTCCTCACACGTCATTACACGACCAACCGTCGTCGTCGCTCCCCTTCGCCAGGGTATCTAGTTAATATCCGCAGTGGGCTAGATCATCAGTCATCAAAGAGAAGACGCAAGACCTCACCTGAGGCGGATGCGATGGTTGTTGACGAGGCCGTGCAAGAGGATGGCAATGATGATGAAGTGGACGTCGATCGCCATGACCCAGAGGAAAGGGAAGACGAGGAAGACGAGGGGAGGAATGCTGACTTTGGGAAAAAGAAGGGTGGAAGGTATTCGAAGAATCCCAAAGGCTCTGTTCCAAATAAGCCTACTACGATTTCGTTCTATCCGGAGTTATGGCGCAAGGTCCTCGACTTCGCAAAGGCCCGGATGCGACTCCATATTGCTGTTGAAGATGGATTCCCCAGACTCGACAAGGCCATCGACGGTGAATGCCGGGAGGTTCTTGACGAGGTAATCGCGTACTTCGAGGAGAATGAGTGGGAGGTAGAGCGAGGTAAGTCTTTCATCTTCTACCGCGTGTATTTAACTAACAGCACCCAGGGTTTTATCCACGATATAAAGTCCAAATGAGCAGGCTAGTAAGTACTCATGTCGTCTCGGGATGCATTATGGGAGCCAACAATTGGTCGCAGATATTCAATGACACTCACACCTTCCGCAGCGATATCAAGAAATCAGCCATGAAGTTTATACGTCCCGGCTACGACCTTTTTCCATCATCTACTGCCAGGAATGACGAAGAGCGGCTCGCATTGGTTATGCAGAAGGCCGATGATCTCCTCTCGACCTCAACCTACCTGCGTGGAGAACCTGACCAGCTGGTGCGCTTACGTAGTCCATGCCATTACTACGTTCTGATCGAAATGCAGGGCAAGGCAAACAATTTCGCTCACAAGGTGCTAAAGGAAACAGTCCTCGACTTCTATTATAACACCTCGGCCAAAAGCCTCCGACAGTTTTCAGAATTCCATGACGCTGTCCCGTACAGAGCTGTAGTGCTTGTCGCTGCAACGGTAAGCTGTTTTCGGCTCGCTGGAACTATCCTCACGCCCATTATTTATCTATAGATTCATGCCTTACTTTCTTTATTCAGGATGTATGGCTACGTGGATGAGAAGACAGTCAAACTCAATTCGCAGAACGTCCAGACGGCATATAACGAACTGACTGAGCAAATGGAAGCAGTGATGCTCAATGATTATCATGGCGCGAAATTGGAGAGGATGCTCAGAGAGTGGGCGAACACGGGCATGTAAGTCTCTCCTCGATTGAGATACTAAACAATAATCTTCCAATTCACTAGGATCGGGTATACCAAGAAGCCCAAACCTGCCGCAGGTGCTCGAAAAGAATTCGCCGTGGTCTTGGATTGATTTTGGGGTGTGTCGTGATGTGTCGTGCGGTCCTGTCGTGTTTGTCGTGTCATGGATTTTCTGTCGTGTCGTGGATTTTCTGTCATGTCGTGGATTTTCTGTCGTGTCGTGGATTTTCTGTCGTGTCGTGGATTTTCTGTCATGTCGTGCGTTTTGTCATAGTTTTGCAATACATTGATTTAATTGAGAATTGGTATTGTGTGTATGACAGTACTTATAAACGAGTACAGTTTATCGGGGATTTATAGGCATACAGTCCCACATGTCCCGGACAGAGTGACACAGTGCTGTACAGTGCTGCCATCTTTGTTGTCACTGTACACGACTGTACAGAGCATACATGTGCCGAGAACTGTGCCGTGTTGTCAAGGGACAACGTGGTGTAATGGAATTATGTACAAAACCTAAATTAGGATGCTGTACAGTCATTGGATTCCGTACAGTTGTGTCACAACACTAGAGTGTGGTTGTACAGGGGGGGACCTATCTGTGACACTGTGACAACTGTGACTGGCTGTAGATTACTGTACAGCCCCATACAGTACCCAAGGGGTTTGCTGATGAAGCCACTCCCAACATTACGTCGGGTAGCTCAGCTACAGCTCCAAGTCCGGTCGGCGCCAATGTACCCGTGTCCCAGAACCCTCAGAACCATTCAGCCCCTCTCAATCCTACGTCTGTGCCGCATCAGGCCGGCCTTGATGGGTCGGTGTCTGAGCACACAACAATCCATCAAGCCACTCCCAACGTTACGTCTAGTAGACCCGCCACGGCTCCAAGTCTAGTCTCCCCCTATGTACCCGTGTCACAGAATCACCAAATCTGTCCAACCCCTCTCAATACTATGTTGGGTGGCTCAGACACTGTACATGTGCCCGTGACTGAGCACACTCAGATCCATCCAGCTGATCTCAATTCTACATCAGGTAGTTCGGAGATTACCCTGAGTCCAGCCACGGCTGAAGTTTCCCGAGCTGGCGTTCGTATGATTCATCAAGCCACTCCCAACCCTACGTCTGGTGGCCCAGTTACCGCTCCAAGTCCAGTCCCCGATGTAACAATGTCTGAGAACTCTCCAACCCACTCGCAGACTGCTCCGGATTCAGGGCTTGACGCGCTAGTGTCCACGAATTCTCGAATCTGTCCAGG
>JBBPMW010000604.1:0-16096 GCA_038090535.1 Tylopilus alboater | reverse complement strand
CTGACCACGGAGACAGCGCTGGGCCATATGAAGAATCAGCATAACCTCTTTGTGAAGGCAACCCAGAATAGCGCTTTTGAACGACTCTGCAAGGATCGCCTGATCCACGAAAAGCCACAAGACGTTGCTACCCCTCCTTCCTCATCTATCTCTTCATACAAGACTCATCCCTCTGACAATATCCCAAAGGCATCCACTACCCATTCGTCCGAAATGCAACCTAGGAACTCGGATGAAGGTCTCGAGTCGAGTTTGTTGCGTGTTCAATTGCCTGGTCAACGCAGGAGGGTCATTGCCGAATTAGGTCAAACACACAACTCCTCGCATCCCTCGAAGCGACCACGCAGGGCTATGAAAGATATGCAGGAGGCCAGGGAGGAAGTCGTGGAAGTCATACAGATCGATAACGAGCCCAGAGATGACCAGGACGTCGATCCCACCAACAGCTTTACCTCGCACAACACCCCAACACGTCCGAATGCAGTCACACAAGGCTCCAGTTCCCCTGTTGGTGAGGAGGAGCCCATCTCCCTGATCAACGTAAACAATCCGTCTATGGCCAAAGAGGACGACTTGCAGGAAAACATCCGCTACACCATGAGGGAGCTGCTGAATGATCCTCATGTGCGGGAGAAGAGCAGGGCTCAAATGCTCGCCATCATGATGGTTATGCGGCATGAGCAGGACGCCATCATTACGATACGTACGGGTGGTGGCAAAAGCATGCTTTGGTTGGTGCCACCCCTGCTGGATGAAAGCATCCACTTGATTGTCGTCTGCCCGTACTCCATCCTACTAGATGAGCAATGTGAGAAAGCAGCGCACGCTGGGTTGAGGGCAGCCAGTTTCAAGCTTAGTAAACGCCCTCCTAAGGACACACAGGTCTTGTTTGTGCAAGTAGAGCACGTCTCTCAAAAAAGCTCCTTTGAAAAGTGAGTGTGCACCTTCGTGACATGGTTCAGTCCTGACCGGTCCATCACAGATTCCTGCTCAGTGGAGAGGCTACGAACTTCACACACTTGATCATTGACGAGCAACATGATCATTTCGCCTGCCCTGGGGACAGAAAGGATGCCTGGAGTGGACTTGCGCGTTGGGCATCAGTGGCCAACATGCCAGTCATCCTCCTGTCGGCAACAAATCCCCCTCGCTTACAGCACCAAATGCTGATGAACTTTGGCCTTCGTTCGGACCGTACCGCCTTCATCCGCAGTCCTACCAATCGTTCCGAACTTGGGCTACATGTAATCCATCTTGACCCGAGCGCTAGGTTAAGGGCTTTGATGCGTCTGGTGTCTGCACTTCTGGGCAAACTGCAAGCCGACGAGAGAATGTTGGTCTTCTTTGAATGCTGTCGGCTGGCAGAGAGCTTTGCGAAGGAACACGACTTCGCAATTTATCACAGCAAACTTCCTGCTTCAGATATCAAGAGTAAAAACTTGCGCTTGTGGGATAGTGGCGCAACAAAAGTGATGGCCTGCACCTCTGCATTTGGATTCGGAGTGGACCGCCCGAACATTCGCTTCGTCGTCATTTTTAACCCAAAGTACAGCCTTCTCACAACAATGCAGATGGCAGGCCGGGCAGGAAGGGACGGCAGGGAGGCTCACGTCTTTCTGGCAACGTCAGAACGGCCGCCATCGATCCAGGAGAAGAACGACCTCTCCTTTACATCGCAGCTGGGTCAGTTGATGCATCAGCAGGTTTGCAGGGTCTATCAGACGATGTACAGCATGGACGGACCGGAGATGGCACGGACGTGCATGGAGTTGCAACGGCAGGTGCCGTGTGACGTTTGCAAGCCTAGCAGTGAAATGCACGTCTTCGTTGTGAAAGCAGTGCAGGATCACATGCAGGGGGAACGGCGGTGCAGGACTTCAGCTGGCACGCCACAGAATGTTGGCAGTGGGTCCGAGTCCACCCACAGTCCGCTCAAACAGACGGCAACACAACCAGGAGAGGCCCTAACGAATGATGACGCCGGGGCTCCCTGGGGTATGTCTCTTTCCAGCATACGGCCAGGCGCAAAGGTACGCGTATGCTGCATGGCATGAGGGACGGATAACAGACAACAGCCTCTTCACAGTTGACTTCTCAACCAAACCCCGTCCCTCGGTCTCAGCCAGACAGACGGCTCACCTCTTCTGCTTCGATGCCTCACTTGCACTTTTCAGGCAGGGTTGAAGACTCAAACAACGCTGCAAAGGCTCGGCTGAATCGCACTGCAGAGCTGGACAGGTACATGCCGTTACTGCGAGGCAAATGTCCGTATCATTTCGTCTTGGAAGGAAAGCTCGAGGTGGACCATTTCCCGGAATGTCAACTCGAAGCCGAATTGTCGAACAGTCTTCCGGGAGACTTTCACGCATTCAAGGGGTCGTTCGTGTTTGAAAAGTATACGTACTGCTACACTTGTGGCATGCCACAAGACAGGAAGAAGAATGGTGAAGGCCCGAGGTGTCATGCGAACCGCAACTGGGCAGAGCGGCAACCCTGCAAGTTTGGAAGCTTCATCTTCAGAGCAACGTTCTGCATCTGGCAGAGTGAACGTCTACGGCAGGAGATGATCGAAGGGCTGGGTGTCACGGAGCCAATAGCTGATCAAGAAGACTTTACCCAGTGGGCGATAAGCGAACTTCGTTCGGAGGGCAAGTATCATAGTTGCTTGGAGACGTTCCTCTGGTTCTGCAGGCGCAAGGAGCATGCAAACCCTAAATATTTCCTTCATTAATGCTGTCTGCATTGATAGTCAACTCCACATCTCCTGTCGTGGTTATTCCCTCAGTCCATCAGGTCTGACACGCTGCAAGACGTGTTCCGTGCATTACTGTGTGACAAAGGGGTGGATACACAAGCAGCCAGCAATAAGTCGTGATAATCGGGAAGACTTACAACAAGTAATGCTGTATAGTAATGTAAGGAGGGAGAGTGACATGCCAGTGACGTGTGATTCGATTTGGTCAGTAATTCCCTATCATTGTCTTTGCTCTCCCACCAATGCCCAGGCTGAAGAACCCGCAATGCCCTGGTCACCTGCGACGAGTGTGGTGCGTTACTACTAAGAAACTGCAAGCATGCAACACACTCCCATGTTTGCTTGTTGACAGCATAGCGAAGCCATCGACCAACGAGCTCACTTAACTGCTCAACAGCAGCATGTCGGACGACTGGAGAACAGTCTAGAGGGCGCTTCAATCTTTGTACACTCACCTGTCTTGGATTGAGTGTCTGCACAGGGTTACTGAATGCCTACTCGAGCCTTTTGCCACTCCCACTACATCCGCTCGATTATGACCGCTCGACGCTCGACGAGGACGAGGACGCAGTGATTACGACGGCGCAATCGCCATGACGTTGTCAACGATGCAACGGGGTCATAGCCAAGAGCGATGAAAGGGCGAGGGCGATAGGGAAGAGGATGACAACGATGGCACCGAGATGTGATGACGATGACTGCGCAGTGATTGCAACAAGACGATCGCCAAGGCGCAGGGTACGAGCTTGAATCAGAACCCTTTAATTTCCTTTTCTGAGCGCGGCGTCAACCTGCGCTGCGTTGTCACCATCCATGAATCTCTTCCATCTCATCCTGATCCTTCCCCACTCAATCATCCGAGGGACGTTGGGATACAACAGCCGAGCGGCTGCATCACCCGCGTCGATGCCCTCCCATTCGCATGCGATGCGGAGAGGGTTGTCAGGGATAAGAAGCGCATGTGCGATCTACTGCGGGGGTGCGGGCACACTGGGAGTTTGGGGTGCGGGTGGGGGCTCCGTAACCTATGCACTGAGCGCGAGAAAATATCCGTTAAAAGGTTTGCATGGAGGAGTCATAAAATTCAGCTTGCACAGAAGGCTTGTAAGTTTGCTGATTCTGTTGTTGTTGATACTGCGGGCTCGGGTCTTCCGAAGGAAGCAACGTAGGAGGATGGAGATAGGTAGCGAAGAAGTTGTCCTCGTCCTGCGGGAGCATGGGTGGATGAAAGAAGTCCATCGGCGAATCTTCGGCCAGAAGCATAGGAGGGTGAACCAGCTGCGGAGACCGATCGGTAGCGAGCGTCGGTGGGTGCCGGAATGCATTAGCAGAACCACGGAAAACACTGCGCGGCACAAAGAAGGGGAAATCCATCCAAGAGCGGCGCGAATGGGAAGGGATAGAGAAGTGACCCGAGTGCAAGCCTGCATACGAGGAAAACGAGACAGCGGAGGATGGTGGCTCAAGTGTCGAGTCCGTGCTCATGCGGCGGCGCTTTGTTGTCCCTCAGTCTCCAAAGTCTTGACGCTCGAGAACTGAAGTGCATCAGGCGGCGTCTGAAAGTTCTGGCTTAGGTAGTCGGGATGATGCAGGTAGGGGTTGAAAACGTTGAAGCAACTCGACCGATTGTTATAACCAGAACTCTGTGTGTCAGGCAAAACCGCACCCATGAGCTCAGACGACGTGCTTTGAGTCGTCGGTTCCTCGTTGAATCCATGCGTAAGCTGCGTGGTCGAGTCAGGTGCCAGGGTTGGGGAACGTTCAGCAGTCGGGGAGGTCCAGTGGCTCGGATCCGGGCTCACAGACGGAGTCCAAGCCGGCGCACTGAGCGTCGTGGCGAGAACATTTCCGAATAGTGTCCGATTTCATGGAAATCGGTCTGGCTGACCGACGTAATTTATAGCTAATGGAGGTTGCTTAGCGAATGCGTAACCGATAAGCCAACGTCACTCACTACGAGCCGCATCTAAGGCCGGATGACCCCCGAAACATGAGTCATCACGCACAAAAAGATCATGGATACGAGGACTTACGCATCATGGTTGCAAACAGTCTCACCTCATCCTTCCTCCAGAGCGGCGGTGGTTGTAGCACTTCGCTGTACTGACCGCTCCGCTGAGCTGAGTGGTGTGTCGCATGTACCGCAGTGACCCACTGAGGACACCAACCGCTTCCTGGCGAGGAGGGGCTTGAGAGCGACCCTCGCCGTGGTTGGCCCACATACTCTTGGGGCGTGGGCGTGTGTGCTTTCAAGACCATGGGTGTCATTGCCGCGTGTTATCGAGCGATCGCACACCGGCTTGCAGTACAAGCCGCACGCGTTGCAACTCAGTTCGTCATTAAGACCACGGCGCCAGAGAGGTGTGTGTGGCACCGCAATTTGTGCGTTCGGCCTTTACTCCGCCAGGGCCAGAGTTGCCATTTCCGCGAAGAACTGCTGGGTTGATGCCAGTAGCGGTGGAACCAGGGCCAGATGAGCGCGTGGTGGGAGCGTTCTGGGTCTTTACGGTGAGGCTGGGACGACTTCCCGGGGTGTTGCTCCGGGTTCCTGCGCTAGGGCCAAGCCTGGGTCAGGAGTATCCTCCGCATGTTGGGAAAGGGGTCCAGTCGTGTTCAACTCGCTACTACTGCGAGAAGACTGGGAACCGGAAGAAGGTGAATCAGGATCAGACGTAGAAGACTCTTGCATCGTGGTGTCGGAGTCAGTAGTGGGGACCGACTCATTTTGCCCGGCGAAACAAGGCAGTTGGTCGTCTGTAGGATCGATGTTGCTGAGGATCTCACCGAGCGGAAGCTCGGTGGTAGGACGGAGGGTGCTGAAACCGCGGGAGGATGCGTTGGTGATGTCTTCACCATAATTCGTAGCGCTGGAGAGAGAAGGCTGAACAAAGAGGAGGGCGGAGGGACCAAAGTCGTTAGAGAACAGAGGGGGAAACCGAAGGGACGGCTGGTCATCGATTGGACACTTGCGCTTCCGAGAGCCGGCGGAAGCATCCGTATCAGTGTGAGTGGATTCATCGCCGGCGATTTGGGCACGAGTGGACTGACGGCCACGTTGGGTAGAGATTTCCTTGAATTCCGCAGAAGGTCTGGGATCAGGCTTTGGGACAGCAGTGTTTGGGGTGGCAGGGGTGGGCTGGTTGACTGAAAAGGTGAACTGCATGCGTTTAATCATCCTGGGTATTACATTCTGGCTGGCCCCACGGCTGCGTTCTTTTTCGACAGCGCGTTGGCGAATGAGACCAGTGGATGCACTGCGCTTAAAGTCGGGGGCCTCAAGCCCCTCGGTGCTCCTGTGGAGGTGGACAAGAGCATCAGGGTATAGGGCGGCTGATGGATCGTGACGATGAGTGACGAACCTGCCATTTTCTTTGTCGAGTTTGTCGCCCATGATCTTGGAGAGTTTTTTGAACTCATGCTTCGACTTTGCATCGCCAGGGGGAAGGAGGGAGGGGGGCTTGAGAGACGGCCCCCGTCGCGCGGTGGCTGGGCTGTGGACCTGGCGTCGTCGTTGACCTCGTCCGCGTGCTCCTTCCGTTCGTTCCCTTCTGTTCGAACGTGAGCATGCGGTCGAGGGGCGTGTATTTCTGCCCGTGGGGTCAACGGCGCGGGGACCGTGGGAACGAGGTCAGCCGCGCACCGCGGTGGCCGCCGGGCCACCCGGCTGGGCCTAGCACCCCGCCCGTGAGGGGTTAAGGGGGTTTGGGTGATGCGGCGCCTGGCGGGCACCGGTGGGAAGGACCACGCTGCCCTGGACCGCGTTCGTCTGTTCCGACTAGCTGTCGCGCCCAGTCGAAAGTGTCGTTCGCGGTCTGTGGGTGGCGTGGTTCAGCCGGAACGCCCGCTGCGTCAGAGCGGGCACTGAGGTGCGCTGCGAGGGACCCCGTGCGCGCTCACTTGTGCCTTCCAAAGCAGCGCCCCTGCATCCCGCGCAGCCCATCGCTACCCGCACGGCGTCGCTTTCGGTGAAAAGAAGGTCTTGGTACACCCAGCCGAGGCTGTCCAAGAAGGCGCCTGGATCCGACGGCGCCACTTGCGGCTGTCGTCGAGTGCGGGTCGGGCGGTGTCGGTGACGGTTCTTGTGATCCTGGAGCGGTGGTGCTTGCAGACGCGGGCGTTGGCTTGCATGAGTTTAAACTTGGATGCGGCGTCCACTTTGGCAGCTTTTTTGACGAGGCGATTGCCTAGCAAAGATTCGAATGAGTGGGTAGTCGCGACGAAAACTGTTAGCAGATGCACCCTTTCGTCCCCCCCTTCGAGCTCTGCGGTCTTGATGAGCTGGACAACAACCCCTGGGTGACCGGCATGCGCAAGCGGAAGAGCGTTGCGCGCCGGGTCCATGAGACGCGCGCCAGAGCCGATGATCAACGTGCAACAGGGGCCTGTTTCGCCCAGCGCATGGTCTGGTTTCGAAACGCGTCGAGACGGTTGGTCTGAAGGTGGATGCGGAGTGGACTGGGAGTGGGACCGACGAGTTCTCGGCTCTCCGTAGCGAGCACGTCGCGCCGTAGGGACCTGCGCATGGAGACGTCCGAGCTGAAAGCGCAGCCGGATTTCTTCCGAGCAGGGGGCACTTCGTCCACACCGCCACCTCGTTCCTGCTCCTCATCCTCTGCCCCTACATCCGCATCTGAGTCCTCCCCCACCTCGGGGACCTCCCTTAACTTTCCCACACTCCTTGTCTTTGTAGAGGCTCTGCTCCCTCTCGTCCGCTCCGGGTCGACACTGCCGCGTCCCTTTGACGTCGACGCGGAGGAAGCAGGGTTTCTACGCGTACGCGAGGACGACGACGCAGGTTTTGACCTTGAGGTTGACTGAGTTACGTTTTCTGTCGCGACGTCCGTCTCGTCCGTTGCGACCGACTGGCCGCGTTTCCGCTTGCTGGTGGCGGCATCGGATGGCGTTGAACTCGAACCTGTTGATGCCGGTCGCACGTCTGAAATACGTGTGCGGGAAGATCGTCGTGGGGACGTTGCAGAAACGAGGAGAACGCTGTTGTCGCTGTGGAAGTCGAGTCGTCGACGTCGACCGTGCCAATAATTGACAAACGTACGCGAACTGTCACAAGTCACGGGACGTGATCACGTGATATGGTCACGCATCCGTTCATACTAACCTACGAAAGTCATCCAAGCTGTGGCCCAGTGGATCAGCACCCGAACAATCAAATGACCGATTCACAGCACGACTTACTGAGTGTGCTCCTAAATGGAGGGCGTTGGTGGTAGGCATACCCGGCTCTCCACTCGGATAAGTTGGCGGATGCGCCTTCAAGACTTGAGCAACGGCGACCTTACAGCAGTGGGCAGATGGAACGGAGGGCAAGCCTTAAATTCTAATGGTATCGAAGGTCGGAAGTGAGGAGTTCGGGGTCGTTGGTGGTTATGATCTATCGGAGGTGTTTAGGTTCGTCAATGAGTCGTCTGTAACGTTCCTCTCCAGTACGTGCGGGAATCGAACATCGATGTTGTTTTGGGAAAGAGATCGTCTACAGCATTCATCCATGATACTCAAGGTATGCGTCACGGCTTTCTCTGGGTTATAACCTGGCTCACTAAGTGCGACACGCATGCAGGACATCAGCGCAGCAGCAGACTTAAACACGACAGCATATCCCTTGTCGGTGGTTGTAATTTCATGACCCTCAGTTCCCTCCTGATCACCGGGTAGGTCCCTCTAGGTTACAACTCTTCGCGACAACGACAACGGCGCGATGTCCATGACGACGGCCCTCTCCCTCTCCCTCGTCCTCACCCACCCCTCTTCCTCATCCGCCTCGCGACAATGACGATGGGCCCTGACCCCGACCTCTCCCTCTCCCAACTCACGACAACGCGACAACGACGGTGATCGGTGCGCCCTCGCCCTCACCTTCACCCTCTCCTCACTGACGACGCAACAACGACGGGCACACCCTCGTCCTCGTCCTCTCCCTCTCCCTCACTAACGCCAACCCCCCTTCTCCTCCCATTCGTGTTTGTATGCAAGCGGCGACGGACACACCCACACCCTCACCCTCGCCCTCGCCTCCTCAGCACTGACGTCACCCGTTCGCATTTGTATCCGAGCGGTCGCGGCCGTGCGCCCTCATACCTGGGGGGTATACCCGCGATACAACCTAGAGGTAACACCCCTGCTTGGCTTTCTGTTTACATCCATTCTGACCACCAAGCTCCCCTGCATTCTTCACTCATGTCGATGGCGCTACATGGGCATTCCGATGGACGGGATCCGGACGCTATGTTGAACCGCCTTTGAAACGTAAAGCTGAGGCAGGCTTGAAGTTGAAACTTCGTCATGTGCCAGTGTGGCGTTCTATAGATGCATTCTGAAGCGTGCGCCTCTTCTTCCACTCACTTTCGTTCCATCCAAATACTATGGATACATAGATGCATAGGATCTGACTCGATCACAAGTAAACCTCATTCACTTCCACAACCCGTGCCTCGCCTTTGTTACAACACGAACGTTCGTATCCTCCTTTTTGAGTACCCTACAAAGCAACCCAAGCAAGGTTCCTGCCGACGCAGGAGTCGTGCTGGCCAGTGAGTGGGATTTCGTTCATGACGTTTGCCGTGCGATGATAGGCGTTCTCACGTACCCCAATTCTCCGGATTACAGGCCGGACGTAGACGCTTTGATGCCGGTGCAGGTGAGTGAGCGAACGACGGTGACACCGCTTGGTATTCAAACATTCATGAGCCATCACCAGGGGTCCGTCATCGACATTGTCCAAGTCATCGGACTCACCGAATCCGGCGTACCCTCGCTGATCATGCGCGACCTCGCCGAGTTCAGCTCGCTCGCGTTCCTTGCGGGATTCCACACCCATCCTACACTCGCGTCTGTCCCCGAAACCCCCGTCACGCCTGTGCCGACGTCCGCGCGTAAGCACGCCGCGTACATTGGGCTGACGAAAAAGACGATGCCAACGCTCATCGAGTTGTATATGCGGTTCAAGGATCACGTCGAGACATACGAAGACGGAACGCTTGAAGCTGTTCTCTCGGTAAGCACGCCCGCACGTCACCCAATTCGATTCTCATGCGCGTGATCGTCCATTTCGCTAGGCCTATGGGATTCCTATCAAGCTCAAGTACGAGTGTCCACCGCCGTCCAAGTTTGGCAAGGATGCGCCGACGTGGAAGACGGCAACGACGTGTTTTTTACGTGTCGTGACGGAGTGCGTGACGGCGATTTTGAGCCTCGGAGAAGGTGCGTCTGCTCATTTTCGGCGCGTTGTCGGACTCGTTTCGAGATTGTTCGCTAGCGATATCGGATGCACGCATCGAAGCGATCTGGAGGCAGATTATCGAAGGTTTCCGGGGTGGTATTCTTGCGGATTAGTGCGTGGTCCGTGATCGGGTGACGTTGATTTGATTTGAGACCTGAACGCCATCGCAGCTCGTTAGTGGAAACGTTCAGCCTCGAGGAACAAGAGGCGGAAGAAAACTTTGATCTTGCGCTGATCAGCTCGCTCGAGATCGATCTCGTTCCTCACTTGGGCGGTCCACGCGTCCCCAACTATCTCGTCGGTCAATTGGCCAAAATCCTGCATCAAGGTAGCCAACTGTACAAGTTCCCCTTTCACTCCACGCGTTCGAACTCGCCTGGACTTGGGGACTGGAGCAACGTGGGCCCGTCACGCAACTCGCGGGAAGAGTTTGAAAAGTTGAATTTGGAAAGCGTGGGGACTACGGCGACGGAAGAGGTCGTTCCGAGGGAGCGTTTTTTGCATTGGTGTTTCGATTTGTTGTTTTCGATTTGTTCCAACGTGATGAGCGGTGCGTGTTGGTTTCGTTTTTTCATTACTGTCGTTTGCGGTAGGTTGTTGATGACGTTACTGGATCGCAGACCAGGAGACGTCGAGGCGGAGGGTGGCTGCGCTGTGCTTGCCGTCGTTGCTAGATCGATGCAAGACAGCCGTGGTGGGTTATATCGCGGACGAGGCGCTTCGCGGTAGTTTGCCTTTTCCGAGGTGAGTGCGACGGTTCACGAGGGTCGCCGATGGTGAATCGTATTTGTCTAGGGTACGTGAGGACGAATTACTCTACGTGTTGCGCAAACTGTTGGATCTACGACTGTGGACCGGGACGCTCTGGGCTGCGTTATCCGACGCGCCTTCAGCAAACAGCGCGTCGCTGCCTGGTATGCATTTTCTTCCCTGGCTCTTTGTCTCGGACGCTGACGCGCGTCTTGCGTGATTGGCAACTAGCTGTCGATCCAAGTCTACCCCCATCTACGCTCATCGCGGACGTTGTGAGACGATCGTCGGTCGCGCATCTGTTTTATTTCTATCCGGTGCTGTGCGAGATTGCGTCGATACCGCGAAAGACGCCTGCTGCGTGGGTATCAGTGGGGAGTTCGTCGGTGGGTGGTCGAGATCCAGGAGAGAGTAGGGGAACACAAGGTCGAATCGGTGCGCCGGAGGGCGATGGAAAGGTGGTGGAGGTGGATGCAAGGGCATTGGCAAAGGAGTGTTTGAAGGTGCTTGGAAAGGAGATGGGTGCGGTGTAAACATGTACTAGATTGGGGGTAGGGTACGCATGACATAGCTTTGCATGGGACGTACACGGATTGGGTATTGGCAAATGACCGTGTTTTCGTCAAGTTTGTGTCTAGAAAACGTACAAAGGATGACGACGGCTACTGCTGCTTTAGACATTGATCACCCGTTCCCTGACTCCCTAATTATGACGACGGTGCTCGCCGTCGGTGATCCAAGTCTGGGATCGGCGCCCGCGGCGACGAGCGCACGGACAATCTCGTCGTGGGCTTTGAAGACGGCACCTGCGACGATGGATTGGCAGCGGTCGTTGGGGCGGTTTGGGTCTGCGTTGCGTGCGAGGACGGCGCGGGCGAGGGAAGTGTGGCCTGCGTAGGCTGTGAGCATGAGAAGAGTGCTTCCTGTGTGTCGTGATGGACCGTGTCAGCGTCGGCGTCATGATCTGATAGAGATTGGTGCGCACCCTGGGCGTTGGTGAGGTTTATCGGGAGACCTGCGTCGATGGCTTGGGTGAGGATCCCGAACTCCTCACTTCCGACCTTCAATACCGTCAGAATTTAAGACTTGCCCTCCGTTCTATCAGCCAACTGCTGCAAGGTCATTCCAGCGCAGTCTGAGACGACACTGAGAGAGATTTGAGAGGAATGAGTTTAAAAGCGTAGGAAATAAAGACGAATCCGAGTCCGAGTCAAAAGAGCACACTGCAAGCCATGACGTCGCTATCACGTGGACATTCTCTCATCATGTAGACATCGTTTTGCTCGTCAGCAACGACTTTGCAAGCCAGGCAATTAGGGGTAAACTAATGCAAACAACGTTAACGTTGTCGTTATTCAGTAAAAAGTTCCTGCAGTCCTGTTTGCAGGAACTTGAACCCCCCTCCACTTTGGGAGTCAGGGATCGCTAGCCGCTCGTGTATCTACCACGCAATGATGCACAGAACATGTGTTGCAGCGTGTCAGACCTGATGGACTGAGGGAATAACTACGACAGAAGATGTGGAATTGGCTCCCAAAACAGACGGCATTAACGAAGGAAATACTTAGGATCCGCATGCTCCTTGCGCCTGCAGAACCAGAGGAACGTCTCCAAGCAATTGTGATACTTACCCTCTGAACGAAGTTCGCTTATCGCCCACTGGGTAAAGTCTTCTTGATCAGCTATTGGCTCCGTGACACCCAGCCCTTCGATCATCTCCTGCCGTAGACGTTCACTCTGCCAGATGCAGAACGTTGCTCTGAAGATGAAGCTTCCAAACTTGCAGGGTTGCCGCTCTGCCCAGTTGCGGTTCGCATGACACCTCGGGCCTTCACCATTCTTCTTCCTGTCTTGTGGCATGCCACAAGTGTAGCAGTACGTATACTTTTCAAACATGAACGACCCCTTGAATGCGTGAAAGTCTCCCGGAAGACTGTTCGACAGTTCGGCTTCGAGTTGACATTCCGGGAAATGGTCCACCTCGAGCTTTCCTTCCAAGACGAAATGATACGGACATTTGCCTCGCAGTAACGGCATGTACCTGTCCAGCTCTGCGGTGTGATTCAGCCGAGCCTTTGCAGCGTTGTTTGAGTCTTCAACCCTGCCTGAAAAGTGCAAGTGAGGCATCGAAGCAGAAGAGGTGAGCCGTCTGTCTGGCTGAGACCGAGGGACGGGGTTCGGTTGAGAAGTCAACTGTGAAGAGACCGTTGTCTGTTATCCGTCCCTCATGCCATGCAGCATGCACGTACCTTTGCGCCTGGCCTTATGCTGGCAAGAGACATGCCCCAGGGGACCCTGGCGTCATCTTGGTCATCTCTGGGCTCACTATCGATCTGTATGACTTTCATGACTTCCTCCCTGACCTCCTGCGTATCTTTCATAGTTCCGCGTGGTCGCTTTGACGGACGTGGAGAGTTGTGTATTTGACCTAATTCGGCAACGGTTCTCCTGCGTTGACCAGGCAATTGAGCATGCAGCGAACTCAATGTGGGGGACTCAAGGTCTTCATCCGAGTTCCTAGGTTGCATTTCAAATGGATGGGCGGTGAACGCCTTCGGGACTTCATCAAAAGGATAACTCCTATATGAAGAGGTAGATGAGGAAGGGACATCTTCGTCTGTCTTCGGAAAAGCATTCGCCTCTTCTGGAAACCGGGGGGTGGGGGAAGGGAATGGAGGTGGTTCATTGAGCTCAGGCTCAGATAGGACCTGTTGCTTGCTTGCCGCATGGTTCAACAAGTCGATTGTGTTCCGTGTTAGTCCTAGGGTAGCCAGCCTGTCCATCACCGCGTCGACCACCAGGGTTGCGACCTGGATAGCCAGCCCATTCACTTCTGGGATCTTCATGGAGCGGTTCTTCCTTCGCATGACCCCCACCGGTTCAGGAGGTGAAAATGGACCCAGGCCAAGCAGGCTGCCCCATTCCTCTGCGAGCCAACGATGCTGATTCATCTCGTTGTTGGTGACTCGAGGTAGAGTGCCATGAACTACGGCGTAGTGAGCCACATCAACCTCCGCAGAGTGGTCTGCAGCTTCGGCAAGGATGTCATCGGTACAGGTGAATGACTCATTTTGGGAGATAAATTGGTGTGCCAGCGTGATCATGCCTTGTCGGAAATCCCTTGCACCCCATTGGCAGCTGAAGACCTCATAGTTTCTTTTCGGCAGGTCTCTGCAAAACTCCTCTGGAGAAATCCGCTTGCCATTCGCGACGCAAAGATAGCTGAGATAAGATGGAATCAACTCACGCATGACTAGGAAAGATGGTGTAGGAAACCTACGTTCGGTATAACCAGCGTGCTTCTTCCCCGTACTCGACACCAGCAAGGACTGCTTGTGCCTCCCTGAAACCACCGCCCAACAAGACGAGCAGTAACTCCCTGAGAGGACCTGACAAGAAAGCGGGGACACAGCTGTCCTTACCCTTCAGGTGCGTGGTCTTGCTGTACCTCGTGAAGAAGAAACCTTCTTCCCCTTGAAAGAAGAGATTGCGGGGGCGGTCCGCATTCCTAATCTGGTGTTGCAAGAATTGAGTGACACGAGTTGAGAGGTGAACGCCAACGTAGAGGGCATGTATGACATGCCCCCAGAGCCTGTCTGCACTGTCCAGAAACTCCCTCACTGCGACATGATCCCATGCCCACGTTCCATCTGTCATGACTGTTCCCAGCTTTCGTCGCTCCACGAGGGAGAGGAAAAATGTATGTCTCTCACTCCGAAACGGCTGCTCTTCCAGAAAGGAGTAACCCCGGTGCATGTTGCTCAGGTCGTCAGTGACCTTCAATCCCACCGGCAGACCCTCCCAAGCGTTATCCCCACTCAGGCAGAGGTACATGTCCTTCGCTGTCTGTATGAGCTTTTGCATGCCGTCACGAAGGTTCTGAAGGTAGAGGGTCTGATCTCTGATGGAGATCCATTGATGGGTGGGATCCACATATACTTGCGGTTCAGCTACCTGATTGTAGGCCAGCGACGATGCAAACTGTTGTAACTCGAACAGCATGTTAAACGTCGTCAATTGCCCCAGCTGAAGGGCGACGTCATAAAGATTACCGATGTGTCTACAGGAAGGAATGGACTCATCAGCCTGGTCATGAGCACCAAAGTGAAACAGAACAGCACTGACGCGATGGCATCCTCAGGTTGGTCCATCACGTTGCAATCCGACAGCCCCTCGTGCAGCGTGACGAGGCGACAAAGGTACTTCAGTTGAGCCAGAATCGGCGTTACATCCTTTGCTGAAAGGAACGAACCATCGGAACAGAGAGCCTTCAGCCAAAGGAACCGCTCAATAGGATTTTCCCATTTTGCGTGGCTTTGCACATCACGGCTGTTGACAAGGGCCCAACAAAAGCGGTGGTATGCCTGAACGGCACCAATCAGGGTAGACTCTGTGGCCGCCTGTGCATCCTTCTTTAGGGAATGAAGTAGGACGTCCAGGCTTTCCTCCTGTGCTAAGGTGTACTTGAATTTCAATTTGAACTCGTGTCCGAGGAGCGTTCTGATCATGGCCCTGATCATTTGGAAATACAGCAAGTCATAGGTGTCGTTGTCCTTCGACACCAAGCGAAAATGGTCTGTCCTGGAGAGTTAGAGAAGGTAAGAAGGGGATACGTCGTGAAGGAGACTGGAAATGACTCACTGCTCTGGTGTGTACCCTTTGCCATTCAGCAAAACTTTTGCGATGGTAAAGGAGTTGGGGCATTCGTTCAGAAGCGCTCTAGTTATTTTGTGGTACTGCTCCACCACCCTTCTCAACGACACGAAGATCCCTCCTCGTTCCTCCGCTGTGTGCCTCGCTTTCAACCGCCACGCTGCGTTTCTTTGTCCATCATCCTTGCGGATTTCTGGCTCGAACTCGTCCCATAGCGTAATCCTCAGCAGCGGAGGACGGTCACGGTCCGACTCCTGTGGGACAACTGGGTCCTTGGCATGCGCAGGCAAAAAAGTCCCGCGGAGGTATCTTCGAACATCTAGATCACATCCGGCAGTGGCCTTGGGGTCGACCTCGAAGTACACCTTCCCAGGACCATAGTTGAAGACGCACTGTACCATGCAAGGACGGTGCAGCTGCTGGCCAGTAATTCGTAGTCCATGCCTCTCCTTGGAATGCCGGATCATCGTCTGCCGGTCGCGTACACTGTATGTGCAAGCACTGTCTGCGCAGCATGCAAATCCTTCAACAGGGCTTGCGATGCCTTCCACAGAAGGGCCGCCTGGTTTGGGGGTAACAACGTCTTGTGGCTTTTCGTGGATCAGGCGATCCTTGCAGAGTCGTTCAAAAGCGCTATTCTGGGTTGCCTTCACAAAGAGGTTATGCTGATTCTTCATATGGCCCAGCGCTGTCTCCGTGGTCAG
>JBBPMW010000603.1:0-16107 GCA_038090535.1 Tylopilus alboater | reverse complement strand
CTTTCAACCAGCAATCCGATATGCTCAGCATGCTAGTTTGGAGGAGGAATGGTGCCAATATTTTGAAGTACTTCCCCACGTAGGCTTTGGACCTTGCTTTCAAGGATGAATTCAAGAGAAGGTTCAGCTACAAAAAGTCGGAAGGGTATGGTCTTTGGGTCTTTGGTAAGTGTCCGAAGGAGGGATTTCGGCGATCAGAACTGACTTGATTATCCTAGGGAATATTGCCAGTGGTGCTGCCGCTGGGGCATCGTCTGTTGTTTTTGTGTATTCCCTTGGCTAGTATGCCTTGCTGCCCTGTTTCATCTGGTCTCACATGACGGAAAGAGCGCTGACAAGGGGGGGCAGCGCCAATTTACCGGGATCATAGACGTATATTGACACTTTCAGTGACTCCCGTCACCAGGGACGGTAATTGACAGCTGATACCCTAGATGAGGTTGCGCTTTAATGTTGCATATGACTCGGTCACAAAGGCCTCCTTGTTCGCGTTGACAGATACTTTAAGTACGTTTCCTTGAAAGCTGCAACCACAAACTGTCTTAGTACTGGCGAACCAGTATTCCGCCTGCAAGGAGGCTAAGACAACCAGTAAGTATAATACGGGGTGTGGGCCCGAACCGCGAGTAGGACCTAGCGCCAGATGGTCCTTAAGTCATACAGTAGGGTCGTCGGACGTGCAAGATGCTACTGAACCGTACACGAGTCTGTCGATCTTCGTCCGGCGTGGATTGAACCGCGTTCTCAGATGTGCGTAGTAACCAAGGGGAGAGTTGTTTACAGGTGTTTCATGTAGGGACAACTCTTGGGATAACTTTTAAATTCAACTGACACCCAATCTCAAACCAAGCATAGATGGGTACGCATGTATCACCCGCCACTACCGCACCATGTAGATATTCTACAGTCTGGAACACAGAAGAGGAAGCTGGGTTTTACAATGTCGGACGAGGGGCTGGACGTTGATTCAGTGGGTGACGATCATGGTACGTCACCCTCCTCATCGTTGATCCTGGGCTGAGCCAGTTTGCTAGGCCTAGACTCTCAGATGCTCGACATTTCTCGCCATATTAATGACGAAGTTGATCTCGAGGTCGCCATTCGTGAGCGCCTTGCGTCTACCATTGAAGGTCGTATCCAATGGGCGCTCCAAATGCTGGACGCACTATCAAATGTCAAAGAGTCACAAGACCAACCTTTAGACGAGGACGACTTCCAAGACGCTGCGCTCGATGCTCTCGAGGCGTTGGAAGCACCCTCGTCATTTATATTCGACATCGGATTGCCCGAAGAGCGAAGTCCATCTCCTTCATTCTCCCCCATAGTGCCGAATCAACCACCGTTGGTACCCAAAACGCGTTCTTCCCGGACTCCTAAACCGTCTCATCAGAAGAAACATCTGTATATCAAGTTGCCTTCCAGCACGTCTGATAGCCAGCTTGCGATTCTTGCCTGTCCGACCTGTAGCCGAACACAGTTCACTACTCTGCAAGGGCTCCTCAATCATGCACGCTTGGCCCATGGCATTGAATGGGCCAGCCATGACGCATGCATTACGGCCTGCGTTGTCCCTATTTCGGCAGATGCTCAGAGTTGGGAATTGTACGAGAGAGACGGAGTAGAGGTGCCTTGGGGTGGCAGCGTCGTTGGGCTACGTCGGCTATTCGAACAAGCAGTAGGTGTTGATGGTATCTTACCTACCCCTCCCTTGGCGCATGCTACGTCAGACGCTTCCTTGGAAAACCCAGCGACAGCACCAAGTACTCTATTATCACGAACCCTTGGTCTTCACGCAGACTCTCCTGCGCTTGCGCAGTTCCTTGGTCGTGCTCCCAAACGTCGTTGCATTCACGTTTATGATGAAGATCAGCACATCGATATTATGACGCTCAACGGTGCAAGCTCGCAGCCAGACGGACTCGTCTCCGGAGTACTAGCACAGCCCAAGAAAGATTTCTACATGCGCTATCCACACAGAAATACCGCACGAAAAGACCTCGATCTCGTAGTCAACGTCGACCCGGGAGCAGAAACCGTAAATACAGACAACACCTTAACTCCTGCGACCATACCAGCTGGCACAACTGCATCGCGCTTCCACATCATGGCTCGCATCCGTCTTGAGGACCGCAGTTTATTCTTGAAAGAAGGTGAACCTACTGTAGTGCATATCATTCGCAATACTCATGCACACAGACCTACGCACCCAGTTAGGTATTACCGATCGCTATCGTTGGATGCTAGGGGTCACGACACCGTCTTATGTGTGTTCGTCGTTTTATTGTTGGTACCTGGATACTAAGCCCACTGCGCAGTCGCTCCCGTTATCATCGTTCCTGACCTGTATCACGGTCGTACCACCAAGAACGGTATCACCCGTGTTCCTTACCGCCGAGCAGCAACCTTTTGCGGTTGTTGGTACTGCAAATGAACCCTTTATGGCCAAGGTCATTTTTGAATGGGTTGGTGGCGGGAAAATGGAAGTTGAGCATTGGATCGAAGTACGTAAGACCACATCACAGATCCCATATCCGTACCTTATCCTATCATGGAACTGTAACTTACTGACCTTATCTAGCTTGATCAATCTAGGTCTCATGCTTCTGTTTTCGGTTCAGAACAATTACTGGACGTAGAGCTCGATCGCAATACGCCATTGCTTCCCGTTCCCAAAGGGAGCCCTCCTGCGTTGCCGTCCCTTGATCGGCAGCTTACATTCGATTCTTCCCTGCACAACGCACCCAAGAGCGACCCAGAACATGGAGACACCTCGACGATCAACGAAGAATGTGAGTGCCATCATGTTTTTCGCGTATAGAAACATGTTGAAATACGTGCTACGACGTAGACTATGAACAAGACTTGCGAAGTCTCCTTCCGAAGGTGCCTATGACCGCGAAAGGTGCCTTTCCTTCTGCTCGATGCGTCGCTTAATATTAATTAAGATACTCAGACGTCAAGCCAAGAATGACTATCCAGGTCCCGTATAGGTTGGTCGCTAGTCCCGTACACTTGCTTGCTCTTGTACCTGGGAGACGGAAAGCTATTGAGGTGTGTAGCCACAATTGCTACTATGAACCGCCCATGTTGAAGCAACACTGAAGTGGGCTCGTGCTCGCGCACTGCATGCGCTTTACGTTGACCACATTGCCTCAGTTCCATCATCTCGGCGAACAACGCTGACAGTCGGTGATGTATATATGTTTCTCGAGGACGCATCACACTTTCCTCGCCCATCATATCCTACCTCAAGATCACTCCCTGAGCCGAAGAAAAGAGGGAGAGAGAAGGATAGGACACCGATTCTGGGTGAGGGTTCTTGCCCAACTTGTGGTATCAAAAAGCGCTTGCATCCTGGTTATGACCTCAAGAACGAGGAAGGTGCGGTCAATTGGACATGTGCTGTCGTTCCGACAGCGGAGCAACGATATGAAACGAGCCTTCCTCCGACTGACTTGACCAAAGTCCTCAAATGGTCAGATAGTCTCGAGGAAGCGGCGTGGAGTCCCCCATTATCATCCACAAGCTCCGTCCCGAACCAAGCATCGAAGATTTTTTTACCCCCTTCCCAGCATACTCCGCGTGACTTGTTGACACTCAACCCCCCTGAACTCATTCTTGCTGTGCACAAGGTCGCCTCCAAGCTACGCCTTCCTGCATTCCCTGATCTTGCGCCCTACGACAAAAATTACGCATTCCTTACTAATAGGGAATACACTGAACGATCTCTTGCACCGGCAGCCCTATTATCAGCCACCCTCAAACCCTTTATCTCCACGCTGCTCCGATCGGCCATTGAAATCGCGAAACGGGACGCCACATCCATTGCGCCGGCAGCTAAAACCAACCGAGGAAAGAGGATGAAGATGTTAACATTGACTCTGACGCCAGGGCACATTTTGCGTGGGCTGCGCCTGCAATCCTCGAACAGCCTTAGAGCTGTCCCCAACGTTGCGCGAACTGCGATAAGCTGCAATCCTCGTGCGAGGGAATCCACAGCGTTGTGCCTGGCGCGGGTTGGTGTCCGACTTGACTTCGGCAAGGACGTCCCGAGCGGATCGTGTACAAATGGTGCGATCGGACCCACGACTGTCGAAGCCGAGCAAAGTGAGCGAGCGACCCATTGAGAAGGTTGTCAGGGTGGATGGTACCTACGGTGGCTAGATATGCCGTCGTTCTCTCTGGCTTTGTCTTCCAGGAGAGCGTTGCTAAATCTACTGTTTGGTGGCAGGTGGCAAACAAGGTTTTTTGCTCACGAAGTCCCAAACGTACATTTTAACATGACCACCTCGTGGCATTAAACTCTCTAGAGGTTCGAGAGGGTTGTTTCCATTTCTGTGGCAGCTCACTACATAGAATGATGCACCACTGTGACGGGGTGCCACCTGCCATGAGAAGTTATATTGTATTCTATTGTACTCCCCTTTGAAGAGCCTTGTTGGATAAGCATCGCACATTTGGATAATCCCAATGTCGGCAGCAGGCCCAGCTCAATTGAGGAGTTCTGCAATGTACCACCATTTTTCATTTTCAAGTTGTACTCTGCAGCATCAATGCAAGTTTCTGATGCTAACATAGCATCCGGCCACTATCGGCATTTCCCGAGTGTTGTTCCGAGTCGGTCGATATTATCCGATCGGGTCACAGCAACGATCAAGTTCCGCTCGGTGACGTTTGTCGTTCGGTGCTGCGGGTAATCTCCACCCGGCCAAGAAGTCGTCGAACCGAGTTCATGACGCCCGAATCCGCCTGGTTACTGTTTTCTCTTCGGGTGCACTATGATCGATCATTACGCTCCTCGCCTCGGTTGCAAGTGCTACTTGCATGAAGGCCCACCGTACCATGAAAAGTTGTACGAAGGATCATGGTGATCTAGTAGTTGTTCGAACTTCAGAATAACCACGACCCTGTATCATTGGTGCCAGTCCAACTACTCTCGAAGCCTGAGCGGCGCTGGTAATGATCCGGTTGAATTCGGGTGCGCGTTTCAGCTTAACGGATGAACAGTCTTCATAGCGAGGTCTCGTAAAAGTGCCGCTACTCGCACCTTCATAAACAATTATGGTTCCCATGGAAAGGTTTTCACCGGCGATAGTTTCATCAGTTTTATCTTCGACAGGGCAAGTTGTGACGTTAATTCCACGCTCTGGATATGGCTTAATTTCCGACGAAGTTCTCCTTTGTAGGTTCCTCATATTCATTCCGGCTCGTCAACGTGACCGCAAGGATGGGGAGGCAATGGGAGCTGCTGTACAGTATTTTTGGGACTCAACATAACTGCTTGTCACCCACAGCCTTCTCGGGTCACCTTTGATCCCGGCTAGCTGCAACTCCTCCGCTTATATTAGCAACATCAAACTGATCATTAAATATCCGTGTGCTTCATATCCCATCCTCCTTTCTTTGGTTCGCTTCTCGGTCTCCTGGTACAAGCAATGGCTAGCCTTCCAAGTTTCGACAACACGCTCGGCGCCTTGTTCATTGGCTTCAGCGTGTCTACAGTGCGAGTACTGCTGATGCTTCACAAGATGGTCACGCTAATCATTCAACAGCTTATATGGCATGTTCCTCGTCCAGGTGCACAATTATTATCGTCGATACCCTTCGGATAAACCTGGATATAAAACAATTGTAAGTCCTTTTCCAAGTGTGTATCCTTGCATGGTTTCGTGTCTCACCCCACTAGGTCGCGTTACTACTGTCTGTACTCCTTCAATGCTCGCTTAATTCGTCATTTAGTCTTTCTTCAGGCTGTTGGAGACAGCACACCAAGCTTTTATCGGCCATTCAGTGTACTACTATTCGATAACGTGAGTTTCTGTGGCTGTTGGTTACTGATAATCTGATTTCAAGTAGAAATTTCATGAACCTGCTCGCACTCATTGGCAAACCAGTTTGGTGGGTCTGATCTTTTCCTCTTTTCCCCGTCATTTGACAAGAACGCAGGTCTCTCGTCGTGCGTAACCTTTATGGATGATAGTCTTCATTGATAACGCGGCGCCTTTCAGTTCCAGCTCCTCGTAGGGGTGAGTATGTCGCTTCGGTTACTAGTTTTGATGTCTGAGAACGCACCTTGCTGTCTAGGCGATGGTTGGATCCGTTGTGAAATTGTGTGTATATCTGTTTCGATATTTATTCTCTATTTTCATACCCAATCGTTGGGCAGTTTCTTCACACTGCGGGTGTGGCGATGTAAGGATTCCATTCCATTCTTCCGTGACGAAATCTCTAATGACTTTCTGCTTTCAGTTAGCTATGGGAATGTGTGGCTAACGGCGTTTCTGGTGAGTCCTGCCCCATGCGTATCATACATGTGGCTGATTCCTACAAGTTGCTTCTGGTTTTTGGTCAACTGGGTGAGGAACCGTCGTCATGGTTACAAACCTTGTATCTAATTCGTTATTCGTATCCAAGGTCTCGCCATCGGTAAGTCCTCAATGAAATCTTGCGTTTGAGCGCTAACGTATTTTGTAGTCTACACAGTGAAAAGGTGTCAGGTTTCTCACATTTTCCACTGTAGCATTTGAACTCAGAACGCATACTTTCCTTTTCAGTTATGAGCTTCCTGCACTACCTGATCTTGTAAACTTACGAGTCCGTTGGATTTTCATGCGTGAATCCTCTTATTCCTGACTTGGGTTTCTTGCTTCAGGTCCTGGGAATCGTCGCGCTCGGTATTGGCGTTTTGAATGACATAGGCATAGCCATCGCCCTTTGTTATTACTTGCAAAGCATGCGGTCGTGCTATACACAGTACGTTTCCAGGTTTCTAGTCGACTTTTTTACTGGTTTCTCATATCGTATCTGAAGGAGCGACTCCATCATTAGAAGTTTAACGCTTTACGCAATCAACACCGGCGTACTAACGAGGTACTATTGGATTTAACAAAGGTCAAGTTCCAACTGGCTAACGCCGCTGTCTAGCGCAATGAGCTTCACCACATTAATCATTGTATGTATTATCTGCAGCTTTGTGAGGGTCGCCTGAATCTAACCCCTGACAGTACAACTTTATGCCGAAGAATTTCATCTTCGTGGGTTGTTACTTTGTTCTGAGCAAACGTAAGGGGATTATTCCTCGATTCCTCAGAGCATTGAATTGACCCATGATTTAGTATACGCAGTGTCGTTCGTTGCAGCGTACGTTGCTATCTAGCCTATACGGCATGAAGGCCTCACACACATATAGACTCAACACACGCCAAATTATACGGGGCCGGGGTACTGACGACGAGCCGAAAAGATCCCCGGAGTTCCAGATGGTTACAGTAACAGATCAACAGAGTCGCTCGCTGAACGTCCCGTTGCAAACTTCTACAGTTAAGAGAGATGCCTTGGACGTAGAGTCCCGCGGGAAAGAGGTTTGTAAATCGTCGACAGTGTTTAGACCTCGTGATTGACCCCTACATGAACATCAGAACGCCTCAAGACCCAGCGAAGACTGGGAGGTACGTAGATTATCCAGATCCATTTGGACTGCCTGCTAACTCTAACGCAATCTCAATTTCACAGGGAGGACGGAGACCATATTACACTGTTGGATGGTGAAGCTTTCAACACTACCTCTAATTTTTAGCCATCCTTCGAATCTCTCACTCTCCCTCATCATCTGTTCGTGCACGCATTTCAATCCGTTGAGCCTCCTACTGTATGCTATCGTTCAGTGGTTTCAGATTATCTCACATCCACGCAAATCTCACTCTCCTTTGTGTCTCACTATCAATCCATCCCGTAGAATGTGATTCGTTGTTGTATGAGTATTAGTATTGTCTGTCTTTGGGGGCATGTCAATCTTTCAAATTCACTTGTGCAAAAAGGTGCCCGTTTTGAACCATGCGCGCAAGCAGAGTCAGTGCTTGTCGCGCTTGGTCGACGCTTCCCCGTTACAGTAACTTGGGCCATATATAACGCGATGCGTACCAGCATCGGATTTGGCAATGCTAGATGGAACGTGTGGAACCGAGGAAGCTGTTGGCAAGACAAGTTCACGAAGTGACAAGGGAGTTAATGAGACCCATTTCGTACTCACACCTAGTGCAAGTGGCGGGCCATCCCACGACTCGGTCCACTCAACGGTCCTTCAGAACTCTCCATAACACCATACCTTGCGCGCGACTGACATCAGGCGACGGCCAGCGCTGTGAATGTCCGCGTCATGAATTCAAACGCCAAAGAGACGAAGAAGAAGCGCATTTACTCAAACGCAGAGGACGGCATACTACCTTTAGTTGGTGTTACCAATGCCAAGCGAAAGAGAGCCAGTCCGCCATGGGTGCTCGTCGTGGTGTTTTTAGTATTAGCATGTGTCTTCGTGACGTCGCCTGTGAAACCCTCTACTCTCTGGCCCACATCCCTGTCAGTCACCAGCAACCTCGCGGTAGCCAATGCCTTTACAAACGAGGCCGTAGAAGAACCTGGGGTAACCACGGAGCTCACTGGGAACGGACGTACAAACGACGTCTTGTGGGACAAGTACAGTCTAGTGCTAAAAGGACAACGCGTATTTATTCAGTACGTCCGCTCGTAAACTGAATGCTTTGTGCATCGTATTTACTGCTGCTGGTCAGTTCCGGAGAGTTCCACCCTTTCCGTTTGCCAGTTCCTGGACTATGGCTCGATGTGCTTCAAAAGTTCAAGGCCGCGGGATTCAATGCCATCAGTGTCTACACTCACATGGCACTAATCAACCCCTCGCCTGGAGTAATTGATTTCAATGGCTACCGTGCTTTAGAACCGCTTTATGAAGCTGCGAAGCAAACAGGCATCTGGATTATCCTCCGTCCGGGTAAGTACTTCTTTGTCCTCTTCTTAAACGCTTGTGACGTTCCGTTAGGTCCCTACATCAATGCTGAAACAACTGCGGGAGGTATTGCACACTGGATAACGTCGCAAGTGGCTGGTGAACTCAGGACGAATGCGACGGACTGGAAGGCGGCGTGGCAAGATTATATCCAGGGAATCATCAGAGAAACGGCACCATACCAGATCAGTCACGGAGGTCCGGTTATCGGTGGGTAGACCTTGTTTTGCGTCTTTCGAACAATTCTAACTGGGTGTTGTTTTTAGCAATCCAACTTGGTCTGTACCATGTTTCATCCTCAAAGAGCGCTGTGGCTGACTGACCCTATGTTTCCTACAGATAACGAATACTCTCAATCACCGATGTCGCATGCCGAATACTTCGTAGACCTCAAGACCGCCTTCTACAACTCTAGTATCGTCGTACCCTTGACGGCAAACGACGCCGGAGCAAAGAGAAACTGGATAAACGGGACTGTGGGAACAACTCGCTTTCATCGACATCCTATCTGATATATCTTTTGCAGGGTGCTGTCGATATTTATGGGTAATTCCAGGCCATTTTGCTCGGGTGCTAACTTTGACCACTCATTTGCATTAATAGTATTGATGCCTACCCGCAAAGATTCGATTGTTCCAACCCCACGGTATGGAATCCGGTAGACTCCACTTACTATAATTATCACAAGAGTATGCCAAGAATCTTTGTTTGCTGAGTTTGTTCACATATGTTTCAGGTGTAAATCCCGGTCGACCATTGTATTTTCCCGAAGTTGGTTTTTTTGCATCTACGTCATTTTTCATAGCATAGTGACCGTGATATAGTTCCAGGCAGGTGCTTTCGATGCATGGGGTCCCGCTGCACCAGGTACACCCGTCGATCTGTGAATAGGAAAGAGCTAACACGTTCCTGAAGGCTATCGTCAGTGTCGTGTTCTCACTGGCGCCGACTTTGAGAATGTCTTTAATCTCAACCTTTGGGCATCGAATGCTAAGCTGATTAACTACTACATGCTCTACGGGTATGAATACATTCTCTTACTTGGATGATGCTTACCCGAGCCTCGCAGAGGGACCTCGTGGGGTGGTTTGCCTTTCCCAGGCGTTTACAGTAAGCGTCCAGTAGCGTTCCTCTTCTTTGCGCATAACAGGTTACCCAGCATCATACGACTACGGCAGTGCAATTGCCGAGAATCGAGAGCTGACTGACAAATATCCCGAGCTTAAGCGAGAAGGGCTCTTCCTCCGCAGTTCCCCAGAGTTTTACAAGACTGACTACATCGGCGACAGCACCAGTGGTGCCGTCGCGGTGACAAATGATTTCGCATTCGTCACCTTGTTGACCAATCCCGACACAAGCACGGCATTCTTCATCGCAAGACAGAATGATTCCACCTCGACGTGAGCATGATCATGTGTTGTTGGACGCCACTGACAGGAGAACTGCGTACAGGGCAACGACGCATTTCAGGCTGAACGTGACCACATCGGCTGGCACATTCCTAATTCCCAGAGTTGTCTCAGCGATCACTCTAAGTGGTCGGCAATCCAAAGTCGTTGTCACCGATTATTCCTTCGGCTCGTCCAAAGTCCTTTACTCCACAGCGCAGGTCCTCTACGCGGGCAAGATTGGTAACAGAGACGTTTTGTTCTTGTATGGCGACCACAGTCAGGAGCACGAGGTTGCTCTTCGCCTCACGGGGGTGCCACGCCTACAGGCTCAGAGTTCCAGCATTTCATATACTTCGATTAACGGTGTTTCAACCGTGGCCTTCTTATCGGGGATAGAAGGTCTGGTCACCATCTGGGACTCGAGTGAGCAGTTGGTTCTCTACAGTGATACCACCACAGCAGGCACGTTCTGGTCCCCGGAGATTCCTACGAATCCATCGGATGACTTCGCGAATTACTGGCAACATGGCACCAATACTTCCATCCTAATAGGAGGGCCCTACCTTGTACGGAACGCAACGATTTCAGGCTCAACGCTTGCCATCTGCGGTGACCTGTACGAGGGCGTAAGGTTGATCGTAATCGCACCAGATACTGTGAATGCCGTGACCTGGAATGGAATACCGGTTTCTGCGGATTTTGCCGCGGGTACTACTGTCACCCAACAAGGCGGATTTTCCGCTCAGATATATCCCTCCGTTTCGGCCATAGGGATTGTCGCCCCCCAGTTGACAAACTGGAGGTATGCGAATAGCCTCCCTGAAATTGAATCCGGCTTCTCAGACGCAAATTGGACGGTTGCAAATCACACGGAAACAAACATACCCTTCAAGCCTTACTATGGAGACGGACGTGTTCTGTATGGTTGCGACTACGAGTAGTAAGTGCATACAATTCCTCCCATCGTTTACCGACTCAATGCATGCAATAGCTGTGAAAACATTGTCCTTTGGCGTGGATACTTCACCGCCAACGAGGATACGAAGTCGGTTAATCTCTCCATCAACGGTGGTGAAGGTTCGCCCAAGATCTTCTCAGACAGAATGTATCTCTCATGAACGCCTACCTAATCAGCTTTCGCTGCAAGTGTTTGGGTGAACAATCTCTTTTTGAGCACGACGTATGGAAAGTAAGTTACATGGTCTGTTGCGATGGTGCGCTGACGATGGACAATCTGTCAAGTTCGACCAACAACCAAAACATCTTGGAAGAGACTGACGAAAAGTTTCACTTCCCACCTGACTCCTTATTCTACAATCGGGACAACGTTATAACCATCCTTCAGGTTAGTTTTATCTCATAGTTTATGACACGTTCACAACTTGAGTAGGACAACATGGGCCTGAACGAGAACGGAGGTCGGTTAGTCGCTGTCAATCATTTCGATTAGCTGATGGAGTGTTACAGCAGTCATTGATGAAGAGAAGTCACCTCGAGGACTTCGCGGGTTTACGCTCAACACCGGCGACTTTGGCGAGTGGAAAGTGCAAGGCAAAGTTGGTGGTTATTCAAAGTTCGTTACACACTCAAGCAAGCTTGGAATCCCCCTCTGACATTTAGACCAGCTACCCAGACAAAGTCAGAGGTGTTCTCAATGAAGGTGGTCTGTATGGCGAGCGATTGGGCTGGCATCTTCCAGGATATGATACATCGTCATGGGAGGCACGGGATCTTTTGGAAGGTCTTCCCAACGACACTGCAGGAGTGGGATTTTTCGTGACCACATTTGACCTCAACATCTCGGAGGAACTTGATGTTCCCATAAGTTTCACCTTTGACCGATCTTTCCAGCCTTACCGTGCCCAGCTGTACGTGAACGGGTGGATGATGGGAAAGAGAGTAGCAAACCTCGGGCGAGTACACCCCAGATGTTGACACCCGAATGAATGAATGACTCGAGACACTTGTAGACCGCAGTACAAGTTCCCCGTACAACAAGGGATTCTAAATTACAACGGTGTCAAGTACGTCGATGTTTTTAGTTGGTCCTTGTGTTGTCTTGACGATTCACCAGTACCGTTGCGGTGGCTTTGTGGGCCATGGAATCCACCAAGATTTCACCGACCTTGGAATTGACGATCGATGGCGCCTATGAGGGAGGTGTCGGAGGTATCGAGTTGAATAACCCAAGTTGGTCAGCGGTGGGTAGGGGGTAAAGGTATGGGGGAAATGTACTCATACGTTACTAAGAGGATGTTCAATATCCAAATCTTGCTGTGCTCGATCATTAGCACTTTGAGTGCTCCGAGGATCAGTTCATGAAAATGCCTTTCCTGACTTTGGATTCTTCTAGCCTTTAAAGCTTGAAAATTGCTCCGAGTCCCTCTTGTACCAACTCCCTCCAACACGGCCAGTCTGATAGTATCATCCATGAAAATTGCTGTCGTTGGTTCCGGCGTTTCCGGACTTGCGGCGACGTGGGTAAGCGTTGATGCTCATCCAACTCATCTCGGCGGTCATCTACTCATCGCAATCATAGCTTTTGAACGAACACAGTGACCATGAAGTTCATTTATTCGAAGCTGATGACCGTGCTGGCGGTCACGCAAACACCGTGGATTGTCGGGTTGGTGGCACAGACGTCCATGTAGACACGTAAGACCAAAACCACAGAATTCGTCTTTTGACTGAGACGTCTTTCCAGCGGCTTCGTAAGTCCTCGCCTGAAAAACTGGCTGCAGAAACATCCTTTTTACTTGGAATCAGATCGTTTTCAACGCAATCACGTATCCGAATTTCCTTCGTTTTCTAGGCCGGTACCCGGATATCACTATCCTCCAGACACAGATGTCGTTCAGCGTTTCCAGAGACCACGGTGTATTCGAGTGGGCAGGCTGCAGCCTGAAGGGGGTGTTTTGTCAACCCTCGCGTCTGCTAGACCCAAGCATGTGGAGGCTACTCTACGACATCCTGCGGTTCAACGCATGCGCCCGAGAGCTCGTGGTCGACAAGGACAACTGCCTCGAGAATTGTTCTGTCGCAGAGTATCTCGCCCAAAGGGGGTACTCGGATACGTTTCGCGACGACTATTTGATCGTAAGCTTTTTGTCCCGGTCCGATCCAACGCATCCGATTTGTCCTGTCAGCCGATGACCGCTGCCATTTGGAGTACGCCCCCTGACAAGTGTCTGCTGGAGTTTCCTGCTCAGACGTTGGTACGTCCCTTTCTACGTCCGGGTTCCTTCCGCTAACCCTGCATACTCAGGTGAGGTTTATGAGCAATCATCATCTGCTCCAGATCACGGGGAAGCCCACCTGGTTGACAATCAAGGGCGGAAGGTATGTATGTATCGTTTCTGGTTCCCAAACTCGAGTGAAGACCATGACCGTTGTTGGTAGTCGTCACTATGTCAATGCTATCCTAGAAAAGCTCCCAAAGAACCAGCTGCACTTGTCGACGCCAATCACGTCCGTTGGAAGCGCGTCTGACGGCACCGTCCAGGTTAAGACTGCAGATAATGACCGCTCGTTGAGCTTTGATCGTGTGATCATGGCCTGTCATTCGGATACGACCCTCGCGTTACTCAAGGCAGAATCTGGAGTGACCGCGGAGGAAGAGAGGATCTTGGGTCGGTTTGCGTGGAACCGGAACGAAGTGGTCCTGCACAACGACGTCAGCGTGAGTATATGACCCCAGCTGACCGGTATAAGATATCTTTGGTGTCACTGAGACTTGGGTCTTTCTATTAGTTCATGCCAAAAAGCCGATCCGCTTGGTCGTCCTGGAACTATTTGACGTTTTCTGTGGTCAAACGAGAGGGCGCGTACAAAGCCAACACGAACAAAGTAGCATTGTGAGTCTCTTCTACATATCCTCCATGGGCTATGTCAGCCGTTGACGCGAACACGCCCTACGCAGGACATGTATGGCTTCGTATCATCCACCGCGAGCACACGACTCATGTTCGCTCGCGCCCTATAGATAACATGAACCTCTTACAGCATCTACCAGCGAGCAAGCACGGACCGGTCCTCGTGACCCTGAATCCACCCGCGGAGCCCGCTAGCGGCACCGTTTCAGCGCGATTCCGGTACGACCACCCTGTGCTGAACACAGAGGTAAGTGCCCCCATTTCCGTATGCCCATTTAGTATGGTTTCAAACGCTTGGGGCGAATGCCGTCGTCGCTCCTGATTCGCACGACGTACCCACCCCCCGTGTTCCCTCTCAATCCTCCACTTCGCGCCTCACCCTTTGTTTCTTTTTCTCCCGTAGGCTATATTGTCGATGAGAGAAATGGGCAATATTCAGGGCCGCAGAGGGATCTTGTATGCAGGCGCATGGCTTGGGTACGGCTTCCACGAAGACGGGTTCACGTCCGGTCTGCGTGCCGTCGCGCACCACATCGATGGCGTCCGCCTTCCGTTCGAGATCGCATCGGCAGACCTACCTGTTCGACCCGTCTTTGCGGCGCGCGTGTTTGAGTTGCTCGAGTGGAGCGGGACGAGGCACGTGCTTGGCAAGATCCTGTCCTTCGTCTTCGAGTTGTTGGGCAGACTGGTCGTGGTGGACAACTTGGCGCATCGAAACGGGTCATGGTCGAGGTCGTTTATGCCTTTATAAGGTAGAGCCCCGTGCAAGTGAAGAGACGCACACGCGGGGGAGCATAGAAAAGGGTTAAGGTTGGTCGATATTGGCACGCCAAAAAAAATATCTTTTTTCGCTGAGCGCAGAGAATACTATGGACACAGTGGGTCATTGATATCAGTGCAAAGACGATGAGATGACGACTGGGATGCGCAAACGATGTGTGGATTGTAAGCACACGCGTTTGCAAAGGAAGAAAATAAACAAATTTAATGCTTCGTAGGAAGCTCAAAAGTAACTCTCCCTCTCGCAGATTCGGGGTCTTCGTCCAAGGGGGAGTCGTCTACTTGATTGCCCGGCAACCAAGATTCATTTTGTAACACTCCGCTGCGTGGCGTGGTGGGGCGAGATCGTGGCGTGTTGGGCCGGGATCGACGCTCATCCGCGAACCAGATGGAACGGGAGGGAGACGCATCGCGAGAGTGTTGAACCAGTTTAAGGGATTCGAGCCGCCGATGTTGAACGGAGGGACGAAGTGAGAGGCCGCTGCTCTTCCGCTCGTGATCTGGGCTTCTACCGCGTTGGTCGGCGTCATCGACTGCATCCGCTCGTTCTGGCTCGTTCGGCACGGGAAACAGTGTTGGCATCATGTCTGGAGAATGTGAACGAACGCGGGGAGAGGAACGATCTTGTTCGCTTGCAGACGATCGCCGACGACCCTTAGTGTTCAGTCCAGCGCCAGCAGATTTTACAATGGCCTTCTTGCTCCTGCTCGATCTGACGCGTCTCCTCCGCTCACCAGGCGGTCTCGCCGCAGAAGAACTGGCGATCGTGATATCCCCACTGTCTTCAGAAGCCCATTCTTCGTCGTTGTCCGGCTCGCCCTTTGCCTGCGTCACGGTAACGATTTCTTCCGTGTGTACTCCAGTGCTGATGGGCTCCTTTTGCAGTTCAGCTGCCGCAGGGGAGACATCGAGTTCCGTGCCCTCCACAGCCTGTTCTGCACTCTTCGTAATGCCCTCGGAAGAGTGATGAAGATGATGGATGTAAGACCTGACTATCCGTAAAGGGCCGTCCGTGGGAGTAGCAGAACTCTCCCGTCTATATGCACGAGGGACGACTTCGACGTCAACCTTGCATGGAACATCAGCACACACATCGCTCAAGACCCAGCCCAGCCGGACCCACCTCTCCCCCAGGACCTGCCTGCCTCTCGATGATCATATCCACACCCTCTTTCCATTCCATCACGGTCTCGGTCCCGTCATGAGGTGTCTGCTCATTGGCCGTCTCGTCACCACCTTTCAGCAAATCCTCACCCTTCGAACT
>JBBPMW010000602.1:0-11815 GCA_038090535.1 Tylopilus alboater | reverse complement strand
AGTCTCGATCTGGAAAGTAACTCCCACGGATCCTCAACCTAAAGCTATTACAGGCTACTAGTACTCGCACCTATTTGAGCTCGTCGCGCTCGCCGTCGTGCTCGTCGCCGTTTTTTTGCATCCCTGAGCGCAACACTGGGCCCAGCCGACTCCTTCAAGGGGCTTGTGTGTCGTTGCCAGGATCTGCTTTGGTCGTGTTTTACTCCAAAAACGTACGTACCTGGGCAAACAAACGCAAAACTGTACTTAGGCGAATTCACCGTTCCTTCTCTTCCTATAAGTCTATGAAATTTTTGACGACTTACTGCAACGCGATCAGATGAACAGCTTGCAAGTCTCGGACTGGCTCCCATCCTTTCTCGTTCCATTCTTTACGCTGTCACATCCCACTGCCCCACCCTCGAATCCTGACTCCTTCCATGATTCTTTCTATTATAATTCCGGTATCCTCGATGTCTGCCTCGTCGTCTCGTGTATCGCCGTCATGGCAGTTCTACGCGACATAACACGCATCTACCTCATGGAACCATTCGCCAAATGGAAGCTCACTCGCGATTGGGAAAGGTCGCAACGCGAAAGGATCAGGGCTAATGGCGTCCCCAACGGCTCTGGTTCATCCGTTCCGAACGGCATCGCTAGTCACAAGAGTGTAGAGCATGCTCCTCTTACCATGTCAAAAAGAGATGCGCGCAGGATACATCGAAGTATGTTGAGGTTCGCCGAGCAAGGCTGGTCTTTCATATACTATACCATCAACTTCGCTTTTGGCGTCGTAAGTAGCCTTTTTATCAACGGAATGCAAGCAAGCACTCAGGTCTAACACGCTTTCGACCTAGTATGTGCATCACCACCTTCCCACGCGAATGTTGCATCCTATAGATCTGTGGTTGAACTACCCTCACGTCCCCCTGGCTGGTGCCGTCAAGTTTTATTATCTCACCCAGACCGCCTTCTACCTCCACCAAGTGTTGATCCTCAATGCCGAGGCTCGGAGGAAGGATCATTATCAAATGATGGCCCATCATATCATCACCATCATACTCATGGTCACAAGTTATGCTTACAATTTCACTCGCGTCGGGTGCGTTATCATGGTGCTGATGGACTGCTGTGATATTTTCTTACCCGTAAGTGCCTCTCAAACATCAAGTAATCGAATGATTCTCACTCAGTGGATACTAGCTTGCCAAGATGTTGCGATACATTGCCCTATATACCCTTTGCGATGCGACGTTTACCATTTTCCTGGTTTCTTGGTTCATCACTCGACATGTCCTGTTCATTATTGTCATCAAATCTACTTGGGTGGATTCCGCTCGCCTTGTCTCCATGGTGTGGGCGCCAGAAAGAGGCAACTATTACTCCCCTCTCGCACACAAGACCTTCACTACTTTGCTGGTTTCACTACAGGTGAGTTGACTGTACTCCTGCGTTTGTTACATACTCACCGTTATGCAAAAGGTGATTCAAATCATTTGGTTTGGAATGATATGCCGTGTTGCATTTCGCGTTGTGACTGGTCATGGGGCATCTGACGACCGCAGTGATGAAGAGGACGGGTAAGTGCGTCGTGAATAGCGCCAGTCGAAACTAATTCTCCATAGGGGAACCGACCAGGGGAAGGAAGAGTGATCACATATTTTGGTAGACTACCCTACATATATTTATGTTCCGCATTTAATCGCCAAAGGCTTTTGCCTTTGCATACCTAGGCGCGCAATTTTTATACCATAATTTCAAGTTGCTCGTACTTGTATCTGCAAGGTTCCAAAGGGGTGTTTCCTTTTCGAGAAGGCAGTCGCCTGCTGTGGCTCAGTACAGCGAACCTAACCCCTTCCCGTGTCATTGATCGACCCCATCCTTACTTCCTTCATATTCACTTCTGAGGACCATGATGGCCGGTTTCATGTCTTACTTTGGGGGCAGGCGGGACTCTAAACAAGCTGCTCGTGATGCTATCGTGTCACTGAGACAACAGCTGCAGATGATAGAGAAGAAGGAAGAATTCCTCCAAAAGAAGATAGACGAGGAATTGAAGAAGGCAAAGGCGAACGCTGTATCGAATAAAGCGGGTACGCCATCAACGAGTAGACATGTACACCTACCGAGTGACCGCATCGACCAGCTGCGACCCAGGCGCTGCGCAGAAAGAAGCAGAGCGAAGCGGAGATGGACCGACTGAACGGACAGCGTTTGCAGCTGGAACAACAGATCAACACGCTCGAATCGGCGAATATCAACCTCGAGACCATGCAGGTCATGAAGAAGGCCTCCGACGTGCTGGAGCAGATTCACGGGCGCATGTCGGTGTTCCTTCCAGCTTCTCGCTCGCTCGAACTGATGATGCCCTCAGGAAATTGAATGACGTGGACGCTACGATGACGAGGATCGCTGAGCAACGCGAAATAGCCAACGAAGTCGCAGAAGCAATATCTGCACCGATCGACCAAACTGACGAGGTAATTTACCACCTCTGGACGAGCACTGCAGGCGTTCACGACACTCCATAGGACGAACTAAAGGAAGAACTCGCCGAGCTTGAGCAAGCGCAATTAGATGAGCGTCTGGCCGGCGCGGAACATGTCCCTCTACACATTCCTTCGGGCGCACGGGAAGCCTCAGGTGCACGGGAAGCGCGTAAGTGTCGAAAAGTCCCATCCCTCCAGAGCGGATAATTCACCCTTATTATACCGACAGCCAAGCGAGTGGCGGTCGAGGACGACGAGGAAGCGCAGTTGAAAGAGTTGCAGGCTGCCTTGGCGATGTAATGCCTGCGGTAATGTTGTATTATATTCTCAGTTCGACTCGTGTGTCTGGATAGCATGTGTCGTCATCTACTACCTATATCCCATCACTTCCATATAATAACGTCGCGCACTTTGTGCTCATTGCTGACTTTGGGACGGAGTGGGTGGTGTACAGGATAATCAGTGTTAAATTATGCAGCGATGGTCACTAGACTATGAGTGCAATGGGGAATGTTCGGGGAAGATGCAAATGATGGGGGTGCTATGTGATCTTTGATGATCGGGTGGTGAGAGATTTAAAACATCAAACAATCATGAGGAAAAGCCACGCAGTCCCAGAACTCTACGTACGTCAGAGGTAAAGCGCAAGGAATCGAGGATTGGTAGCAAATCAAGGAGAGCTTCGTCGTGTGGATCGTGGGTCCATCCCTCTATGGGTATACCGTTCGCTGTCATAATTGTATTTAAGCGACAGCCTGGAGTCCACGTTGAGCCATACTGACCTTCGTTGACGCGATAACTGATCGGTGAATTGTCGACGAGGCAAACACGCGAGAGATCCTTCTCGATGACAGACAGATCCTTGGTATATGAGCCATTTGGCAGCAACGTGCAGGACTAATAAAGACTTTTGAAGAGGGAGACGACGCTATGGTTGGACAACGCACCTCCCGGAAGAAACGTTGTGCGAGGATGCCGCGTCCGGCGTCTAACCAGTCGATGACCGGATCCGCATACTCCTGCATTGAGGCAGTAAACACGACCAAGGTGTACCATCCAGAAACCTATAAAAGGTCAACATCGCGGGAAAAGGTTCCTGGAACAACAAAAACTACCTTGCGAAGAAAGTAATCCACAAAGGGACGCTTGTATACGTGGTACAACGTACCCTGACCACCAAGAACCACCTCGACCGTGTGACCCTTGTTGCGCCTTCCGAAACCGAAGTAACCAAATCCGCCGGAGGACACGGACCTCGGCTTTGTCGTCGAGTGTATGAGAGTCTCGTCCAGGTCGAGCACGAGGGTCTTGGGGAGATGGAAGGGCGTCTTATGGGCCGGCAAAGGAGGCGTGGTTTCTCGGGCGGGTTCGGCTGGTGGAGGCGGATGGAGATCGTATGTTGATATCGATAGAGATGTGGAACCTGGAACAGGCGATGGGGGAGGAGTAGGGAGGGAAGCCATCTCTGACTTGGGATGAATTTCGCATACGGGATGGGATGGGGCATCTAGAGGTGGTGGGCGGGTTAAGGGGGGAGATGGTGACTGCTGCGTTGCTGGTGGAACAGTACGGGCATCGTCGCTGTTCGGGTCTCTCAGATTCTGATGGTCGGACTGGATGACGTGGAGCTGATTCCTGTTGCTGTCGATTTCTCCGGGTATCCAAGAGGCCCATGTAGCACATATTGTGTTCCAGACAATAACAAAGACGCGAACGAAGAAGAGACGCCTGAGAGTGCTCCTGAGTCTAAGGGATGGCTGTAATCTGATGACTGGATCAGAGACGGATGGCTTTGGGAAAGGAATTGGCAAGAAACCAGAGGGAGAGGAATAGGAGCGCCTTGGACGAGGGGGGCGGGTAGCGTCGCTGCCAGCGTCTGAACCACGACGTCTGAGGGATGGGCGGATGGGGGCGACTGGCGTTGGAGGGGGAGTGCGGGGAAAGACGAGAACGTCGAGCTGACGGGAAAGCAAGGCGAGCGAGTTCATTGCCAAGGGCGACGACGACGTCCAAGTTGAGAGCGTTGGACTACTAATATCCCACGTGACTAGAGAATATATCTGAATTCCTTGCCATCTTCTTCCAGCTCTTCGTTCAACGCCCGTAGCTTCTCCCTGAACATCCAGCACATCAGAATCGCACTACCCGAACAAGCGATGCATATCCCATATGAATACCGGTACGTCGGTCCCCAGTTGGATGGCCACACGTATCTGTCATGTAGCAATCTCCTTAGTGCCGCCCCTACAGCTCAACGATGGACTCACGACCCTGCAACGTTCCCCAATTGTGAGAATCCATTGATAAGCGACAGACACACCGCTCGTTTCGACGGTGGACGCGGGAACGAATTGTTCATCCACGCAATCATCACTACGAGTCCAGCATACGATTGTGCCATGAGGAACCTGTCCCAATGCATTTTCAGTGCGGTATCCCCCAAAATGAATACACCTCTCTTACAAAGACACGTAGCGCGCCGCAGTATTCATAGTGCTGATGGCGAGGATGAACCCAACGATGCCCATGGCATACGAGCCAATCATGTGATAAAACCGCTCTCGCTTCTTATCTGAACGTCTGATCACCCAGGAATGGTCCGTTTTCAGATGGCTCGCATCTCTTCCAATCAATCTTCTTACCTGGATAGCCAAAATACTACAATCGCCGTGAAAACGAAGGGAGGTGCAACCAACAGAAGTGTCACCGTAGGATTGTAGCCAAGCGTGGCGCACAGCGTTGGAAAGTAGGCATTGAAAGATAGCGCAACCGCTTGCGCCGTCAGCGCGAGAGCAAACAACCATACTTTCCAATCCGTCACCGCGAGGTATAGTCCATTTGCCCTTCCCCCTGTTTCGGTTTCGCCTTGGTCACCGACACCAACGTCTTCCTTCATACGCTTCAGCGCGAGTTGACGTTCCTCTTCTGTGAGCCAACGTGTGCTGTCTGGGAAATCCGGGAGGATAAATATGGCGCAAACTGCAACGAAGCATGTCAAGGCCCCCTCGATATAGAATAACCACCTAACATGTCGTGAGTTAGACAGACGTGGCCATCAGCAAGTGACTCCTGAGACAGAATTCACCTCCACGCTGCGTGTCCGAGGATGCCATTCATGCCCTTCAAAATTCCGGAAGCAAGCAGGGCCCCAAACGCGTTGCTTATAATGTTCCCGCAGTATAATATTGCGGTGCGCAGTCCTATTTCGTCCCGCTTGTACCTACCAATGTTTATGTGAATTGATTTCAATTTCAGTAGTAAACCAACCGACCACTTTGAGATTAGAAAGAGGGCACCGGGAAAAAATGCAGCCTCCACGAAACCGAGGAAAAACCGCGTAAGCAAAGCACCGGTAAAACTATAGTGTGCGGAGTTCAAGTTGGACCCTTCCCAGAATACTGCATAGACGACCCACTTTGTGGTGACACCCGTCAGAGCGGAAATGACGCCCCAGACCATCATACAGCTAGGTAAGTAGAGGGACGGTTTTCCGGTATAGTTCAAGAACATGTTACTGGAACGTCCTCAGTGGCATGCACATTGAGTGAGGATCTATATCGCTCACGAAGGGACCTGCATGATACCATAGCTCACATATAGGATGGACAGCAAAGTCGCAAATTGCGGCCCGACAAGATGAAGGTCGGTCGTGAGCCCTCGTGCTCGGACGGCACTAATTCACATGAGTGGGAACCTGTCCAACCTCAGTGATATGGTACGCATACCCAGCATTGTTCCTGTCGATCTGCCCTCATCATCAGTCTGACACTCGAATGGAAAACTAATGTGAATTTACGTAGTTCAGAATGTATATCACGACCAGGATGGACATCCGGAGGTCGAGTTTCCGCAAGAGCTTGCGCTCGAGCGTTCTGCGTGCCTCTTTGCCACCGAACTCGTCGTCTGGATCGTCGAAAGCGGATACATCAGCCTTGAAATTCAAGTCCTTTTCTTCGACGGACAGTGACTTCGAGTCTGCATGATTTGCGGACATGGCAATTGAGAGGAAAAAGAGAAAAGCGTCCCTCTTCTCAACATCTAGTCCGAGTTGGCTGGTTATAAGACTGGCGTCACCGGACCGGGAGTAGACCTCATGATTTCTACATTCAAACTGGCATCAGCAGAAAGCGACTGCATTACGTTACGCTTCTGAAGGCTTTTGCGAGCCTACACGAGGGTTAGCGAGTACTCTGATTGGACCAGAGCACCTTTTACGGCGCTAACCTCTATATATGGAGCGGATAATGTAGCATTATGCTCGGCTAGGTTTCTAGATTTGAAGTAAGCGGAGACTCCAGCCTGAGAGTGTCAAGTCATTGCCCCGTGGGGACCACGGGTCAAACTTGGTTTCATCATGCAACTGCAAGATTTTTGAGAGGAGCACAACTGACGACGACGTAGCATCGCATTGGCAGTCCTTGTGTGAGCCCTGCCAAATGAATGCGTATAGAGCCCCGGGCACAGTGTCCAGTGTCCGTGGATCCGACCCTCCAGGCGACGGTAGCGCGTCCTCGTTTCACACAATCTCCCCTCCGCGGCCCTTGGTAGAGACTAAGCACTTGGTTTCACTTTCCCCACGTACGAGTGAGTCGGAGTGACTATGATGCGTTTGAGTAGCGCAGTGCCTTGCAGAGATCCGCGGTCCGCTGTGTGAGAGCGGATCATGTACAAATCAAGCTATCCACGAGTTCATCTTCCACCTTCAAGTTGGAGTTAGTTTACTTGATCGAAAGCTTGATTCTTGTTCGGGACCCAGCAGCATACACGTGCATGACAAACATACGTTTTGATAGCTGCAGAATCACGCTCAATTGGCCGACCGTGCCGCTGTCTCCGTGTCATCATGCCAACAGTTGATTGGACTGATGCGATCTGCACATTTGTCACTATGGTCAAGGAGTACTGCACAGAGTATATGATCCGAGAAGGTACACCATGATCGAATCTGCTAAGCCTCTACTAGTGGGTATCAGCTTCTCGGATGACTTGAAAGATGTCCGAGATAACTCGTCCTGCTTTCCAAACGTCAGTCAACTTTCCATTCCATCTAGTGCCTTCCCCCCATCTCCGAGCTTGACCAAGGCTCTAGTTCCTGCCGCGAATTGGAGAATATCCACTTCAACATCTTCCACTTGTACTACATGGTGAATAGCATGTCCACCATGACGTCGCGCTTGTAAAACTTTCCAGACCCTTTCATCAGCAGTTTGAATCAGTCTGGTGTCAGAGGGCTGGCCGACCCCTTCTGGGAACACGATGGTATCATGCAATTGAGCGATCATCGATCAGCTCCCGAGTCTCGTTTCGCATCAACTTCATTGACTTAATACGGTTGAACCATTGGCATCAGTCCCGCTGCATCCTACTAATACGTCCGGCAATTTCCGATCATCGGATGACAAACAGTATATGGAAGTGTTAGTTACTCCAGACTACGTGAGTCGCCGCCGCTTTGCGACCTCCAACGGTTTTCGGTTTGACTATTTGTGTGTTGGAAAATCATTTGCCTCCAAAGCTGGGGACCCAAGGGACTCATAGAAGAGTCTTCTGAGGAAACTGGATACTCGAATGTCAATACTAGTGCTGATATACGTTCTAAACTATGTGAATAGTTTGTAGGCTCGTCTCTTGTTCATGTGGCAGACAATGGTTTAGATTGATCGTAGCAACGTTGCGTAAGTTGTTCCTCGGATGACATCGGAGTGATCCGAGAATATTGTTCCCTCTCGCAAGTGCAGCGAGACTTCGGGGTTTTGAGGAGGATCTTCATTTGCAAGGCCAGCAATTCAACAACCTCTTGAGTGTCTTATACGTGGGCTAATTAATACTTTATACTTTTTGTACGTGTAGAAATTCATTTGCCAAGCGAGCCATGAAGTGAAGGCAACTTGGTTACAGGACAAAGGCAGCACCGACCAAAGCCCCCGCGGAAGCGACGAGGGTGCCAACGAGACTGCCAAGCGAGAAAGGTGCAGACAGCACCATGGCTGCGCTCGAGCTCGTAGCAGAGTGCGTCGAAGACGCGGACGAAGACGTTCCTTTTGACGTCGCGGTTGAAGCAGCGGTAGACGCAGAGGCATTACCAGTGCTCACTACAATGACGCATAATCGGTCAAGAGAATGTGGAAAGAGATGAGCACCACTCACGGGTGGCACATTCCTGTTGCTGGATAGCCTGCGCGGCCTGAATGTCGGCTGTGGTGCAGTTTGCCTGGAGGCACGCGCCAGCGGCATCTTGGAAGGCTGTCGAGGTACAGACACAGGCCAGGTCAGTACTGACAAGGGGTCAACGAGGTGCGATGCGGGGGAATACAAAAATCGTACAAGCTCGAGCAGCCGCTACTCGCAGCAGCTTGGGACGAGCAGGTGATAATGCAGGCGTCGAGTCCGGCAGGGAGAGAAGACTGCGAGGCAGGGGCAGTCCCAGTAGTGGAGGACCCACTAACAGACTGAGCGTGTGCGACAAGTGCACATGAGACGATGACGACGAGAGCTTTGGCGTTGGTGAACATCGTGACAAGCGAAATACGGTGGTCGTTGGAACGAAAATCGAATGATCACAAGGACTCGTATTTGAGGAAGTATGAGCCGTGGGAATATACAACGTTGTACGGGTCGGGGAAATTTGCGAGTTGTACCTGAGCGTGAGAACTTTATTACCCGAAGATTTGCCGGCCGGCTAAAGTCAGGAGATTTTTTATGAGTCCCTTTAAGGGGCGAGTTCTTACTACTAGGGCCGCAACTGCGTGCCTGGATTCTGAGATAACAGAGCCGTGGGAAGGTGTAACGTTGGGCCGTCCATTCCGCTGCAGTGAACCAGTGTGTTCGATACTGTACGAGATTGTATGAGGAGCATACTCGTAATCCCATTGTGCTGTTCTGCTCAAGCGTTTCTGGCGCATCTCACCCGCGAGACAGCAGTGACTAGTGATGAGTCCGTGGGAGGTGTAATGTTGACAACAAAACGTCAGGGCGAGCGTGCCGTCCTCAGTGTGCCGTGCTGTGCCGGTGCGTGCCGCGTTTGGCAGTGTGCCACAGCAGTCTAACTGCATCCCTCCGATGCACGAAGGTTTCTTTCCGCTTGTATTAATATATCCTCATGCAAGTACCTTCAACTTGAACGTCCAAGTTGAAAGCGTTGGACTACTAATATCCCACGTGACTAGAGAATATATCTGAATTCCTTGCCATCTTCTTCCAGCTCTTCGTTCAACGCCCGTAGCTTCTCTCTGAACATCCAGCACATCAGAATCGCACTACCCGAACAAGCGATGCATATCCCATATGAATACTGGTAAGTCGGTCCCCAGTTGGATGGCCACACGTATCTGTCATGTAGCAATTTCCTTAGTGCCGCCCCTACAACTCAACGATGGACTCACGACCCTGCAACGTTCCCCAATTGCGAGATTCCATTGATAAGCGACAGACACACCGCTCGTTTCGACGGTGGACGTGGGAATGAATTGTTCATCCATGCAAGCATCACCACGAGTCCAGCATACGATTGTGCCATGAGGAACCTGTCCCAATGCATTTTCAGTGCGGTATCCCCAAAATGAATACACCTCTCTTACAAAGACACGTAGCGCGCCGCAGTATTCATAGTGCTGATGGCGAGGATGAACCCAACGATACCCACGGCATATGAGCCAGTTATGTGATAAAACCGCTCTCGCTTCTTATCCGAACGTCTGATCACCCAGGAATGGTCCGTTTTCAGATGGCTCGCATCTCTTCTAATCAATCTTCTTACCTGGATAGCCAAAATGCCACAATCACCGTGAAAACGAAGGGAGGTGCAACCAACAGAAGTGTCACCGTAGGATTGTAGCCAAGCGTGGCGCACAGCGTTGGAAAGTAGGCATTGAAAGATAGTGCAGTCACTTGCGCCGTCAGCGCGAGAGCAAACAACCATACTTTCCAATCCGTCACCGCGAGGTATAGTCCATTTGCCCTCCCCCCTGTTTCGGTTTCGCCTTGGTCACCGACACCAACGTCTTCCTTCATACGCTTCAGCGCGAGTTGACGTTCCTCTTCTGTGAGCCAACGTGTGCTGTCTGGGAAATCCGGGAGGATAAATATGGCGCAAACTGCAACGAAGCATGTCAAGGCCCCCTCGATATAGAATAACCACCTAATATGTCGTGAGTTAGACAGACGTAGCCATCAGCAAGTGACTCCTGAGACAGAATTCACCTCCACGCTGCGTGTCCGAGGATGCCATTCATGCCCTTCAAAATTCCGGAAGCAAGCAGGGCCCCAAACGCGTTGCTTATAATGTTCCCGCAGTATAATATTGCGGTGCGCAGTCCTATTTCGTCCCGCTTGTACCTACCAATGTTTATGTGAATTGATTTCAATTTCAGTAGCAAACCAACCGACCACTTTGAGATTAGAAAGAGGGCACCGGGAAAAAATGCAGCCTCCACGAAACCGAGGAAAAACCGCGTAAGCAAAGCACCAGTAAAACTATATTGTGCGGAGTTCAAGTTGGACCCTTCCCAGAATATTGCATAGACGACCCACTTTGTGGTGACACCCGTCAGAGCGGAAATGACGCCCCAGACCATCATACAGCTAGGTAAGTAGAGGGACGGTTTTCCGGTATAGTTCAAGAACATGTTACTGGAACGTCCTCAGTGGCATGCACATTGAGTGAGGATCTATATCGCTCACGAAGGGATCTGCATGATAATATAGCCCACATATAGGATGGACAGCAAAGTCGCGAACTGCGGCCCGACAAGATGAAGGTCGGTTGTGAGCCCTCGTGCTCGAGCGGCACTAATTCACATGAGTGGGAACTTGTCCAACCTCAGTGATGTGATACGCATACCCAGCATTGTTCCTGTCGATCTGCTCTCATCATCAGTCTGACGCTCGAATGGAAAACTAATGTGAATTTACGTAGTTCAGAATGTATATCACGACCAGGATGGACATCCGGAGGTCGAGTTTCCGCAAGAGCTTGCGCTCGAGCGTTCTGCGTGCCTCTTTGCCACCGAACTCGTCGTCTGGATCGTCGAAAGCGGATACATCAACCTTGAAATTCAAGTCCTTTTCTTCGACGGACAGTGACTTCGAGCCTGCACGATTTGCGGACATGGCAAATGAGAGGGAAAAGAGAGCAAAGCGTCTCTCTTCTCAACATCTAGTCCGAGTTGGGAAATGGTTGGGGTCATAAGACTCGCGTTACCGGGCCGGGAGTGGACCGCCCCCATGATTTCTACACTCGAACGAGTAAGTAAGCGGAGATCCCAGCCTGAGAGAAGTTGACATTGCCCCACAGGGTGGGGACCACGAGTCAAACTTGGTTTCATCGTGCAACCGCAAGATTTTTGAGA
>JBBPMW010000601.1:0-16114 GCA_038090535.1 Tylopilus alboater | reverse complement strand
TCTCGATGAACCGGAGTAACGATCGTGGGAAAATTTCCAAAGTACGTGTTGGCCTTTCGGCATCTACTACTTGGGTGCTACACTGAGTAGAGTACTTCTCCAAGGCTGTACTACGACTTTGGTCGCGCTGCGACGTGACGCGGAAAAGCTAGAAACGCGTTCGTTATCGATCGTCCCATGGGATTCCGTCCGACTCGGACGCTGGCGCGTTGGGGGCGATCTTGGCTGCGGCTTCTAGTACGTGCGCCCGGATGGGGACCGGCTCGCTGTCGGCTACGAGACAGCGAGCGGATAAGCACGATTTGGTCACATCCAAAGGTTTCTCTCACCATCAACGCTTCTTCGTACGGTGACATCACATAACCTTTGCGCGAGACCGAGATACAGCACATCTCTGCGGGACGGTGAACGGCGATCCGGGAGATCTGAGCTGTATTAGCCCGAGCCGTGACATTGGAGCCTAGGATCGGTCTCGTCTCTGAATGGTACCGAGGGCAACAGTTATACGAGTTCCAAGTCTCATCGATCCAGGTCCCTGCTTCATTTAAAGGATGCCCAAAGACGATAAATTGAAAAATGCTTTATATTCGATTCTTCCACCCCCCAGTCTACAGATGCATGTCACTAAATGGTACTGAGTTAGATATCTACAGCGTGAGATTTATTTCTGACTTGCGTAAAAAGAAACGAGAGAAAAAAAAGGAAAGTGGATGCAAGAGATAGATGAGAGAGAGCCTATGAAAGACAAGCTGTGGATTTTTTGTTCTGCAGCAGGGCAGAACGGAAGAGAACCAAGAGGACGAGCGAGCGTGAATAATATATACAACATAAAGACATAGGCCCGTGGCGCCCCGTCATCCTCTCCCTGTCCTCTGTGTCGCTGTCATTTGCAGAGTCATACTCGACGTCGTCTACCGTCTGAGCCGAGGACGTAGTAGATGAAGGGTCGTTACGACCTGGCGATAAGCGGAAAATGAGACTGATGAAGCGCGCACGTTTCTGAGGGTTTTCAGGCTCTTTGCTTTCTTCTCCTTTGGAGGCGTCCTTGTGTCTGATAGCTCCCTGGATTTGGGTTCTGCAGTCGATGGCGAGAGGGAAGCTGTGGTTGCGACGGACCAGCGTGACTGAGAATGAACTGCTAGTTTCGGACCGCGCAGGTGATGGGGTGCATGCATCTGCGACCGAGTTTGCAGGCAGAAAGGTGGGAGATGCCGGAAACACGTTTTTCTTCGGTGGCGACAACGTGAGAGAACTGAGACTTTGAGAGGATCTAGACGAGTGTTCGCTCGTGGGCCGGAGCGAAGAAGGGCTGGTGTTCTTCGAGCAGCGAGGCAGGGAGGGCAATGTTCTCTGGAGAACAGGGAGAGAAAACCCCGTTGGTATGGGACTGCGCCATTTCTTGGACGATGAAGCGGAGTGCACGGACACGTTCTTGTTCTTCAAAGTCGTCGCGGTCGTCGGTGGAGTTGGTGGGGAAGAGGAGCGCATCGTAGGAAGGACAAGGGGAGGAAGTGCGGTCGGATGATAAGCGGGGGAGGAGCGGGGAGTCGGGGCGATCGATGGAGTAAGCGCGGTGAGCACCGAGGGAGGAAGACGGCGACGGCGACGGGGGACGGGAAGACGCAAAAGGCAACTGGGAATGTTCGGAGAGGACAAAGTCGTACTGGTTCTTGATCCAGGAGTGGATGCGGGCGTTGCGGGTGTTGGAGGGGTCGGAGAGCAGCTGGGCGAGGAGAGCCGCAGCGTCGTCTGTGTCATCTTATTCGCTGGCAGACTGAAAATCACAAACGATCGTGTCGTGTTTCTCTTATGTAATAAGTGCCCGATCGGAAAGCCAGATCCTGGGAAAAGCCTAGTTAGTCGGAGTCGCGTGGCCGCCACCTTTCCCCGAACACTTTGCCGCTCCAACGCAAGTGTGCTCAAGCCACAGATCTCACACCCAGACAATAACTCTGGTTTGAAACCAAACCCAAGTCTTTCGGCTCAGATCGCATCCGACTCTGTCCAATGTAGTCTGTGGACATTGTCTGACGGGCCGTTAGGATAGGACCGGAAGTCGAGAGCAGTTTGCTCACACCAGTTGCTGGAGATTTGTTGCAGTACATGCGGTACCTATCATTAGTCATTTTGCAGGAAACACTGTAGTCCGTATATTTGAGTTCTCTCACAACGTATGGCCTCGCTTTGCAAGTCTGTGCTGCTACCTTGCAAAATCACCTTGCAAACACTTTGCAAGACATGCACATGCTCAAGGTTTGAACGTACGGTCTTGTTTGCAAGATCGCTCTCTGGCCTTGTCACCTCCATCTTGCAAGCATCTTGCCGCACCCGCGCCGTGGGCGCCGCTTCCCCCCTGGCAGCATACGGTCCCGTTTTGCAAGATTTTAACCTCCTGGCCTTCGTCACCCAGTCTTTGTCTCTTCCGTCTTGCGACTACTTTGCAAGACGCACACACTGCGTATCACTCCCTCAGCATATGGCCCCGTTTTGCAACACCGCCTTCCGACCTTTGTCGCCTCCATCTTGCAAGCATCCTGCTATGCCCGCGCCATGGGCACTGCTTCCCCCCGGCAGCGTACAGTCTCGTTTTGCAAGATTTTAACCTCCTGACATTTCATCACCCAGTCCTTGTCTCTTCCGTCTTGCACTTTGCAAGACACGCACACGGTGCGTCACTCCCTCCGAGTCAGCGTATGGCCACGTTTTGCAACATCGCCTTCCGGCCCTTGTTGCCTCCATTTTGCAAGCATCTTGCCATACCCGCGCCGTGGGCGCCGCTTCCCCCCTGGCAGCGTACGGTTCCGTTTTGCAAGACTTTAACCTCCTGGCCTTCGTCACCCAGTCCTCGTCTCTTCCGTCTTGCAACCACTTTGCAAGACATGCACACTACGCATCACTCCCTCAGCATATGGCCCCGTTTTGCAACATCGCCTTCCTGCCCTTGTCGCCTCCATCTTGCAAGCACCTTGCCATACCCACGCTGGCAGCGCCACTCTCCCTGGCAACGTACGCACTCACTTCCTGTATTAACCGAGTCTCTTCATTTCTTGCTACTCATAGGTCTTGCAAAAATTTCACCAGCATATTGCAAGACGTAGGACTTTACTCCCCAGCCCGGCCGGTATCCCCTTCCCATCTCGTTAATTGAAAAACACTATCTCTGCACTGGCGTATTGCAAGATAATCCCTGGCCACCATCCCCTCATCTTGTTTGTTGTAACGCATTCCGCCACGTGTCCCGTACTTGTATTGCATGATTGTGATGGTTCTACCTAGCCAAAGTATGACTGTGTGGTACCTGATAATTCAAAGTGATCGTCTGTACTGATACCACCGCCAATCTCAATGTACCTTTGCGTGTTGCGCCAGATGTGCGCAAAACGCTTCCCCAAGTCCTGTCTAAGTGCCGCTTGCCGTAGGGCATATGCCTTCAGCCCTTCTTTCAGTGCAGGGTCATTCACTGTTGCGATGAGTGCCTGTCTCTCCATCCACCACGTCGACTGCCAGCGAAAAAACTCCAATATGCGACGCTGTTCCTCAACCAGTAACTCAACCTCTTCTGCCCAACGATCAGCCCGAGCCCTGGTTTTGCACCATTCAATCCGAATTGCTAGCTTCCACAATCAGACAAAGGAGTTAACCGCCATGGTGATGCACCATCCTGCATGTCCTGCTCACTGTCTCTCTTGCTGTCACCATAGCCACATGTCGTCCAGATCCATGAAAGTCTTCTGTGGCCCTCACTTGACCTGTCCACTGTCCCGTCAGTCATCGCACGGATATCTTCGTTTTCAAGAAACCGGAAGATGTTCCTCCAGCCAACTTTGCCGAGCAGTGGAGACAATGCCATTAAGGCAGAGTAAGCAGCACGATATTTTGCGGCGCTCGCATCTATTTTCAAATCAACTGATTTTAGAGAATTGCGGGCCCGAGTGTTTGCACCTTGTCCGCGCAAGAATCTGTCTTTGAACCGTAACATATAAGAACGGGAACGCAATGCCTGGCGCAATTCTTCCAGCGCATCATAAGCCTGACCAACACGAAGCTTCCATTCAATTTCCTCCAGTCGCGTGTCGCATGGGACCTGGCATTTGAGATCAGATGGAAGCCAAAGACGGAAGGATTCCGGCTTCTGGACAGTTTCAGAATCAAGGGAAACCTTGGCGCAAAGAGAGGCAATGCAGGGAATATACAACGTTTGGACATTGGTCCAAGCGTCGATACGGTTCATAAGTGAATTGCTCCGCTGAAGCAATTTTGCCTTCTGTTGATCCGTAGCGTGCGGCCCTAATTTCTCTATATCGACGCGAAGGCGTCGTCTTCGAAGATTAGCCTGAATATGACATGGGTTGTTGGTCACTTACTGTTGTTCTTCTAGATTGATTCCAGTGCTGATGAGGACACCAGGCGAGATGTCAGCGTGGACCGGCGCTGTCTCTATCAAGTTGGCTTCATCTCTGGCTAGCTGCAGGCGTACAGAAGCTTGCGTGATCGCTAATCAATCTGGGCTTAGCACAAAATGACACGACAGTAAATTTACGTACGGTTGGACTTGACCTCGAAGGGGTTCGGTTTCGAAACGTCCCTCTCCCAGGCCTCGATGTCTGCTTTCCATTTGGAAAGCTGAGCTCCATATTGGCTTACAAGGGAATTCTCAAATTCGTAGAGATCTTCTCTGTGATCGTTCCGCTCTGGAACTGCTTCTATAATTTTCCGCAAAATTGCATCACCTACGCCGTATAACAGGTTTAAATCTTGCAATATAAATCATATCTGCTCACCCAATCCGATGACCTTCTTCCAGTTGTGGTCTCCCATCAAGTCATCAAGTGTGTCACGGCGGTGGCCAGGTCCCATTTCCTTCGTGCTTGATGCTGCGGCATTCAGAGTCAACCAGCCCCGTTCAGGTGCCTCTCCATCCGTTCGCCCAACGCCCTTGAGATAATTGAAAGAATATTTCCACTGGCACTCGGCAACATGCGCAGGGAGATGAAATTTCGGAACCAAGGCATTAACTTTCTTGTCCTTGTAAGGGAGATGCATAGGAAACGGGAGTGTCTCCATCCGCTCCCACAGGTGAAGTGTCCATTGACACGCGATGTCATAAGATATGTTCAAGACCTTGACAGCGGTGTCCTTGAGAGCTGAAAAGAACAAGTAATCCATATTGATGTATCTGGAGGTCAGTGTGAGTTAAGATAAACCCACGTCATATATACAATCACCTTTCTCCCTTTTGGAGGTCGCCCACCCCGCCAGGAAGCTTCATCTCATGCCGCGCACAACAGACGCTACCTGTGCCAGTGGCTGCAAGCCCCTCCATGGGCTTCGTTTCTGAATTGTTTACTGCACCATGACTCGAGCACATGCTTTTCTGTGGGACGCATCACCTACGTCTCCGAACAGATGGTTGGCATACAAACCTCTTGACGAGCATTAGCGTGTTCATGTAGATACAACTTGTATGAGAGCTCCTCCACGAAGTAAGCCCAGCCTCGGCTAAGGCTTGGATCGACCTCATCGTTCGATACCGCTCTCCGTTTCAAACGGAAATTGGCATCAATTGCAACGGAAAGTGCGTAGAGCCATCTTGCAAATATGAGTGTGGGGACAATAATGCCGAGAACAGAAACTTACTGCTTGTCTTCTGGTGCCCTATCCCAGCTGTTAGGGAGATTCTTACCTGGCTGTGGGCAAGCGGGACATAACACGCAACATTCTCCTTCCCGAGTGCTCTCCACACCTGCTTCGTCATGACCCCGGCCAGACCTTTTCAGCAGCTTTAGGTGGCGCCACTCGCAGACCATCCGCATAAATTGCTCATACCGATCCTGCAAGAAACGCCGCCTGAATCAACAATTACCGGATGTTGAACAAAATGACTACCTTTGGAGGGGATAATCCCGTGTTGTCACTGAGCCGAGCGAGAGAATTGTAGTAATGATATGCTGATATCTTTGACTCGAGTGAAAGCAGATGAAATTCTTCTAAGAGACTAAACGTAGCGGCTGTCCGTGGTTGGTGCGTACTTGCGGGAAACAAGCGGCACCGTAAAAGCTGTTGGACTGGCGTATCTGCAGACTCGCAGCCACAAAATTGTAACGTCACAGAATGGATACCATTGCTGTCGAGGATGACAAAGTCGTCAGCATAGAGTATCTTGGGAACATAGCATGGCTCCCCACTGGGATGTCCAAGTTGGATCACGAGCCCAAGCTGATTGAGTGGCCTTCGAACCCAGTACTCACCTGTCCATTCCTAGAAATTGAAACTCCAAGCATCAAAGCAATGTTTTATCTGCAGGAGTAAAGCGCACCTTGACTAGGTGGACGGGTTGGCTGACATGTCTCGACAAGATGCACTCTTTGCAGCATAAATCAAGTGGTAGGCAGTTGTCACAACGGTATATGGCAGGGTTCGTCTTGCAGCTAGTGCACGTCGAGATTCCACCACGTCCCTCCAAGCGAATCAGTTCACGGAGAAACTCTTCCCGATCCTCTACCATCCATTGTGTGAGAAGAGGCGGGTCCTGTCAACGACAAAAGATTAGGTAACAGAATAGCCGCGTAAGCAAACACTTGCTGATGGTCGCTCAGGCTGGGCGCCGCTATCCAGAACCGAGAGGTCAACACCAGCTGGAAAATTATCAACGCAGATAGGTACGTCCATGTTGTAGCTAAAATCCGATGGCCCGTTCACTCGGGTGAACTCAGAGGCAGATGATTCCTCCGACGTCAGATTGTTTTTCATCTTGGGGTGCCAGGCCTTGTACCTCTTTGTCGTTACGTGAAGCATTCCAGATTCGTCTGACTGTATTTTCAGGTGACGTCCTGCAGTTGGTGCAGGAGTTCTGGCATTGCGGTGAACTTTGAAACCCTTAAGGGGCTTGAAACGCAATCCAGCTTCGGTACGTAGTGCTTCATGACTTGTAGTGCTTGGACACGCCATCTCAGCTGCTGGACTGATTCAAACATAGTACGATTCCAACTATACTTTGAACTTACCACTGCTTACAGGCAGTTCACCGACACCATCAGCCGCGGCCATTGCTATCAAATCCAATTTGCGTGTTGTTGACCGTGTGCGGTGAGTTAGTAGCGCTTCCAAAGCATGCTTCTCTGTATCCATGCCACTAATTCCATGTACCTGACCCAGCGCCGAGAAGCTGGTCTTTTTCTGGAAATGACCACATGCCAGCTTCTTACGAATCTTTTTGTCAGCGCGGCAGTTAGATGTATTGCAAGAGGCATGCAGGAGACCATTCCATTCTGTCTCTTAAGCCGTGGAGTGGCTCCTCACTCTACCGTCAAATCGCTCCCCGTTCTCTGCATTATACGGCAATGCCAAATTCTCAACAGAAGAGTGGTTTGGAGTCCGATCGGGATGTCATCACTGTTGGCTGTGAGTTTTGAAGTTGGATCGATTTCTGCCGTTTGACAACTCTCGGAATCCAACAGCTCTTCTTGCTGACATTCGTCGTGCTAACATTACAATTCAACACGCTGACCTGCTTGTTGCTGCGATCCGCCTGCGCGCATCAAGCTTACTTTGGGAGACCTCAGCAACACAGTCTGATCCGGGTGAGCGTTCTGGGCATTTTGACTGTTGTCCACCTGTTAATGTCTTTGTTCTTACTACTAGCCATCCACCCCGTTACCCTTCCTAGCAATATGAATGTCACGGTGCCAAGTGACCACGAGATCTCCCGATACAACGGATTTGTTTACATCCATCCAGCTGAAGAGAGCATCGGTCCGTGGTATGTCATTACGCGTGGTCGAGCCGTGGGCGTCATCTCCAACTGGTGGGTTTCACCATGTATTATTTCCGGCACGTAAACCTTACTGTTTCTCAGGATTAATGTTGCACCTCTTGTCATCCAAGTCAAGGGTGCTGTATATGTGAGAGTCAAGTCAGTGGACAGAGCGTACCCCATGTTGCTGAACGCTATCGATGATAATGCCGTCCTGTACCTCAAGTAATACACGTTACCGGATCTACACGTACGGAGAATTGTAAATAACCAGTTGTCACTCGTAGTTCATCCGATCAATTTTGCAATACTCGTACATGAAACACTTTGATTGTAATGCTTTCAATCGGATGTGTAACTGTCAGAGCATGGAAGCTCCTCATGTCGGGCACATGCTCGGACGATATAGGATATGGATATGACATGACAACAACTTCGAACAGTCATGAAAAAGATCCTTCTCAAGAATGTATGGAGGCCTGGACCACCGTGCTCTGCTTCGCACAAACGACACATACCTCCAAGTCAGTAGACTTCAACACGTGAATAAGGGAATTGTGTTGCTTACTTTTCATCGAGACCTTGATCGCCGCCTCGGCTGAAGCGCATATGTAAGATAAAATAACGGTCGGCAGTCTAAGACAAGGTTGTACATGTAAATCCAAGACGTTCAACCTACTCCAAGTCTTTAGTCCCACTAGGAAGCGAATATATCTGATACGCGATGATGTTCAGTTTCTAATTATATATATATCGGTGATTGAATGCAGGTTCGAACGCCCACTCACAAATAGGTAATAGCACGGGTAAAACCCAGGTACCAGGAACATACTGTACCCGCGAGTATGCTGATTTTTGTCGGTCCAGGTTGGAGGACAATATGGATGTTGTCAAAGGCCGTATGGAGCCCCAGGGAAGTAAAGAGGTCAGCGGATGAGATAGTGGTGATGATGGCGCAATGGACAGTACCAGACAACTCACCTGAGCCACCAAAGCTACCTGATGGGCCCGCACAATGACCGAATGAGCCCCCGAGCGTCAAGCTCAAGGGGCAGTGGAAAGCAGCTGCAAGCTGTGACATCAAGGGAGTGTGTCATTTGTGCGAAGCAGAGCACAACGGTCCAGGCCTCCACAAGAAGGGTTGACGTACGCATCTTCATTCTGGAGCCACTGTACAACGCGGAGTGATATTCTGATGAATTCATTGGAGTGCGCGAATAGGCGATTCAGATGCCAGCGTACTCTTACAAGGGGTCACCATGGTGACATTATGGCAAGCTGCCTCTCCCAATCAGTAAATCTGACAACTTGAACTAGGGTTGACGTACACTGATCTTCATTCCGATACCACTGTACAGCATATGCAACATATTCTGAACGAGGGGTCACCATAGTGACATTACGGTAAACTGCTTCTCCTGAGTCATCATAACGCGAGAATGACCTTGGCAATGGGCGGTACCCTGGAATGGAAACGCGCACAACGCACTCATGATCTCCAAGTGTGGGGGATGAACATTGGTTAGTCGAGATGAAGTCCAGGCATAGAAGCACTGCACATGAACTTAGAACAATTTCCGACTGTGGGGATGGACATTGGTTAGCCGAGATGGAGTCCAGGCATAGAAGCACACATGGACTTAGAACGATCGAATGGACAGCGCACCGGGTGTGAGGTGAGTCAGCGTGCGCGGAGAGACAGACCTGGGCTGTCGGACCTGTGGGTGGGGAGAAGGCTTCCTATCGGTGGGCGAGAGGGACGGGACGGAATCCCACATGACATAGTGTACTCCTACCAAGAACCAGCGTGACCTCGAGATGAGGTATGCGGCTCCTATGGGCCAGCGGGTAAAGGGGACTTTCGAGAACCTGCTTGACCTGAACCAAAAAAAGGTGGAAAGGCAATTGGCTGATGAGTCCTTCATTTCGAGTCTATCTGGGAATGCATCCAAAGACATACCGAGTCCTGCTGTACAACGCTGTTGTGCAAGATCTTGCACGATGACCAATCCAGTTGACAACTGTGTTATAGTCTGGAATCTGTGAGCGCAATTGAACTACACAGACTGTATAACTTGAACAATATCACTTGTCGACAAGGTTCATGTCACCGGGAGTGGCCCGTTGAAACTGAGACCGATAGAAATTCCTTCCTGTTTGGTGATAGGGGAGTTCCCAGTTTTGCCCAAGCCGTGCAACAGGTACTACTATACTAAGTACCATTTTCGATGGTCAAACATGCTGTTGTGGCAGCGTTTCCGGATCATACAAATGATCATAAGACATTTTTTATACTAGCCCAGGTGTTGTTCATTGTACAGTGAACGAAAGTTGTGAGTAAGTAAATCTCCTATAGCCATGTCCGATTCTCAGCAGAAACGGCACTAACGATTGTACCGCCACTTGGTTGGACCCTTACTTCTCCCATTTCCTCACCCAATTTGAACTGCATGGCTTCATGGGCCGACCAAAATTATATCTAACCCCAGAGGAAAGGGCCCTCGCTGCTCGTTCCTATCGGCAAAAGTACTACACAAAGTAAGTATGATTTCACGCCTATTCAAGTTTTTGAGCCGACTGCTCAGGGCTACTATTCTACCTGCTTACACCACGTCCAGGAATCGAGCAATCATCAGCAAGAAATTGTCGGACAAACGCAAAGTGAAGAAAGTACTTGAATCCGAATGCCGGTAAGTTGTACTGCTTGCCACCACGGCTTCCTCACTGATGGGCGACGTAAGACCAAAACAGCCTCCCCAGCTTATGGGCGAACCTTCTTCAAAAAGCAATATGCTATTACGTCGGTGCGTGCAATAAGCCAAATCTACAGGACTAGACGTCTGAAAGTATCACCAAAGTCCTGGGCGTCCAAGGTGTACTAGGGATGACGATGCAGCTCCTTGTCACTCGGGCGGGTGAGTTTGCAATGTCTCACTCAGTGACAACCTTATTAATGATGCATGTTCAGGACGACCAGGCTCAAAGACTCGGAGTCTGATATCGAATCGGCTCTCAGAGATTTAATCGGTAGTTCCTCTCGTGCACACCTGAATGCCCTTTGCGAGGGCTTCCTCTCCTCGGGACAATACACGGAGATTTGTGACACCCTTTCAGGTGCCGAAGCACTTCACAACCATACGCAAAAGTTGACCTCCATGGACTGGACACCTGCAACAAGTACAATGACTGTGCAGGAAAGCGCACTCTCCAAAGCCATTCGCACAGTCATCAAGACCTTGGAAGACCTCTTGTTGAATATTATGGAGGGTGGAGATGTAAAGGAGCTTGCAGGTCGAGGACTGCTACTGTTTCAGGTAGCTCCCGACGTTACGCTAATAGGCAGTTAGGTACGCAAGATTATCCACTGAGAAGTACAATGTTCAGAAGCTGCGAAGGTCTGCATGTCTACTATATCTGTTTTTGTCTGTGCGGTCTCAATCTGGACGTCATGAAGATCGATATTGATTTGTTGATCGGTTCAGAGTCAAACTTGCAAATCCGTTGGTACGAGTCTTATTTCAAACAGTCCAATAAGTATTAATTCACACTTATGGGCGCGCGCGTATCCATGTGGACATGTCCACAGTGTTACATCTATCCTATAAATTTATGCTTTAAAGTGTGTACGTATCGATCTTGAGGCGTCCAAGTGCATTTATCCTCTTCACGTCATTGACATCTACGTGATTATTTTGACTTTCGTATCCCCAGCATGCATCATTACATACCCATCTTCGCCGTGCTTTAAAAGTGTACGTGTCTTCATCTTGACGCAACCCCAAGCATTTATTCTAACCCGCCAACTAGCTGTCCTCTTCGTATCACCCTGACTCTCATATTCCAAACACGCTCCAAAGTTGCACTTCCCCCTCAACACACTCGGCATCCCCGTGCATTTATCTTCTTCGTGTCATTGACATCTACGTGATTATTCCAACTTTCGTGTCCCCAGCACGCGTCATTGCATACCCATCCTCGCCGTGCTTTAAAAGTGTACGTGTATCCATCTTGACGCGACCCTAAGCATTTATTCTAACCCGCCAACTAGCTGTCCTCTTCGTGTCACCCTGACTCTCGTGTTCCAGAGTTGCACTTCCCCCTCAACACGTTCGGCATCCCCGTACATTTATCCTCTTCACGTTGTTGACATCTACGTGATTATTCCGACTTTCGTATCCCCAGCACGCGTCGTTGCATACCCATCCTCACCGTGCTTTAAAAGTGTACGTGTATCCATCTTGACACGACCCTAAGCATTTATTCTAACCCGCCAACTAGCTGTCCTCTTCATGTCACCCTGACTCTCGTGTTCCAAACACGTCCAAAGTTGCACTTCCCCCTCAACACGCTCGGCATTTTGGTGCATTTATCTTCTTCGCATCATTGACATCTACGTGATTATTCTGACTTTCGTATCCATAGCACGCGTCATTACATACCCATCCTCGCCAAGTGTAAGTGTATCCATCTTGACACGACCCTAAGCATTTATTCCAACCCACTAATTAGCTGTCCCCTTCGTGTCACCGGTGGCCCTGACTCTCGTATTCCGAACGCGCTCCATTGCACTTCCCCCTCAACACGCTCGCCACCTCCTGTGTCTTGTAGCAGATACCTTTCCATAAAAAATACTTGTCACTCGCAAAAGTAAGTTCAAGTTGTTAGCCGTCTATCTTGTTTTCGATGCTGATGACCGTTAGATGCCAGTTGAATGGACTACGGACGAGCAAAAAGCCTTCCTCCAGGAAGAGCTCGTCACGTTCAAGTGAGTAGGTGGTCGCCACTACACAAAGCAATGGTCAACCCTCTTCCAGAAATGGTTTCAGAGGTGGCCAGAGCGTTCGATCGTGCTACTCGATCTGCCCAAGGATGCTTCCTTGACTGCAGAGCAAAAGGACAGCCTCACGAAGGCCATTCTTCAGCGCCAGCAGCAACTTCGCCGGTGGATGCATTGGCACACTGGGGCGGGACAGAACCGTTCTGCCAATAACAAGATAGCGGTGATCGTCAACAACCTCCTCAAGCCGAGAACGCGCACAAAAAAACCGTCCGAAATATACTCAAAGATTTTCTTCAAGGATCGCGTCCAGCCAGAGATCGGAACTGGGATGTCAATCGCCGACATCAACAAGAAAACTCGGGAGATATTCGACACTGAGTCACCCGACATCAAGGAACGAGTCCGTAAAATATGTGAGGAGCAGAAACGAGATGCAAAGAGGAGGAGAAGTAAGAGCAAAAGGGCAGAAGGGGAGGAGTCCGACGAGTCTGACTTCAAGGCTGGCGATGAGCCAGAGAAAGACCCAGTCACGCTCCGCAGGTAAGTCTCCCCATCAGTAACGCAATGCATGCTGACAACCATATGGCACACGCGCAGCAATATCCAGCAATGCGGTACTGCTCTCCAACGTGTCTTAGAACATCTTGGAAACCAGACCGGATGGAGATTCACTGTTCTGATGGGAGGCCCTGACCCTATGGATCTCGAAGGCGGCAATATCATTACAAGGTCAGGCCAGCTTAATACATGCTTAGTATCTCGACTCACTCACAATGCCTGGTAGTTTACACACCGGAAAAACGAAGGACGGTCGGGACTTTGCTGATGTCTATACTAGTTTCGACACAGATGTGGTGGAGGCGTACAGTGAATTCTTGACCGGGGTATTCTGTAAGTTAAGTTTGACATAGGATAAGGGGTTGTTCGCTCACCACCATGCGGAATCAGTACCTACCCAGTCCACTAGCACTTCCATGAGCAGTGACGACACCGTCAACAAGGAGCTCGAGGAGAAAGTGCAGAATGGAGACGACAAAGGGGAGGAAGATGATGAACACTTGAATGACGACAAGGGCGATGACGACGACATTGCTGAGGGAGGTGATGGTGAAGGCGAGGATCAGGACAATGGGAGAGAAGGTGATGGCGAGGAAGAGGTCACAGAAGGAGCGAATATTTATAGTGGATCCCCCATGCCAAACCTTGCAACACTTTCGACGCCATCCCCGTTGCATCTTGCAATACGTCCGGTACCATCCAATCATCCCACACCTCCCACGCCGTCGAACGCCATCTTGCCACCCGTTCCATCAAATCCTGCAACACCTACTTCATTGAATATTGCAACACATCCCCCGGCAGATCTTGCCATGATGTCTACAGCTCCGTCGAATCTTGCAACACCCCCGTCAGCAGATCTTGCAAAACCTCAATATTCCGTATCGCCACTGGCATCCTATAACGGCCCCTTAGGTGCTGTTCCGAACGGCATTGCCTCGGTGCCTTATGACCTGAACTCCTTCGGATCTGGTTCCTCGGAGGCTCCCGCGCTGGGGCCAATGATGGCCCTTCAAAATGGAAATGGTTTTTCCTTCTCTGAACTGACATTTGGAGACGCCTCAAACAATTTGTTCCCAACCTTCTCGATCCCTGGAATGGGCCCAACAGTGGCCGGCTTGCTGCCTGCTGGTACCGTGTCTCCCGGGGACTTAGATTTAGTCTCACCATGCACAAGCGTGACTACGGACTGTAACGGAATTGGTGGATCAAACTTCCAGCAGTCACAACAATCCATCTCGAACCCATCGTGCTTAGGCGGTTGGTCGGATTTCGACTATGCCCAGTTTGGAGCCTACGGCGGCATGACCTATGGTCCCAGTGGGTACACCCAAAATCCATACAACCTTCACGTTCCTAGTGTTCTACTTCCGAACTTCCCGAACCATACAGCACCTTTGGCGACAGCAAACACCCAACCCCCGGCTGCTTCACAGTTGCCAACTCTCCCTGCTTATCCGGCACTCGCAGCGTTATCGCCACATCAACCCCTCGCTGATATTGTGGTACAGCCAGCACCTGTCCTCCCTCCGACTCAGCCTGGCGTGATTAATTTGCAAGAGACCCAGACCGCCGTTGCAGGAATACCCAATGATGTCACCACGTCCTCATTTGGGCGTCCAAAGCGAAAACCCATGCCCTCTCAGCGGGCAGTACGAGACAACCTGATAGGCAAGGAAAATCATGTTCCGCTGCCATCTAATGAGAAGACGAAGGGAATGGAAAAGAAGTGGGAGAAACCAACCGATTCGGACAGCAACCCACCTGCCAAAAAAGGGGCAAAAAAGGGAAAACGAGCGGGGAATGATGAACTCAGTGACACAGCACCGAAGAAAAGGTAAGTCTACGACTGCCCTTCAAGGCATCCAAGCACAACTTTGAACTTACTCAAATTGCAGGCAACGCAAGGTTGCTAAGGAGAACTAGGTTTCAGGCGTTCGTGATCTAACTGAAGTTTGTATGTCGCAAATTTTGATACGGAACTGAGTGTTTGTCAAAGTGTCAGCCTGCGTGCACGAATGAAAAATCACAGAAGAATGGTGAAAGGTGTGGGTGTACGATGGAGTGATTGCTACGCTGCATGTGTATGGAGCCACCAGACAAGGGTCATAACACAGCAGTATGAACCCGTCGCTATCTATCTGGTGCAGATTTTTGCCAACGCGCTTGGCTGCACACTCATGCAACTGAGGTACTTATGGTGTTAAGCGCAAGCGAGGACGGAAGACACTGACGTAGGCGCTAGCTTTGAGAACGAGTTGGGTGGGATCGAGATCCATCTGACTGGAATGCTCCCCGGTGAAGGTGGTGGAATATGTATACTACTGTGCACAGCAGATTATGTACATGACGGAAGCGGGGGAAGCATTGCAAGATGGAGTGAATGACATATTGCAAGAGGGGTGGTGGACGACATATTGCAAGCGCCGAGAAAGGACACGAAGGAGAGAAATTTGAAAGAGGTAAATGACCTGTTGCCAGTGAAGACGAAGTAATATACCAAGGGGTGCGAAGGTGGGGCGGACAATGTATTGCAAACAGGCTAATAGGCGGGCGAACGACAACGAAGGGGAAGTGGGCAACGTGATACATTGCAAGACTCCAGGGCCCAGAGGTGGATGACATGTTGCAAGAGACGTGAAATAAGGAGGGACGGCCTGCCGGGTGTATTGCAAGCAGAGGGGCGGGCGAACGGTGGCGTAGAGGCAGCGGGCAAATGATATATTGCAAGACGGGCGACTGACATTTTGCAAGAGACTTGGAAGCGAAGGGAGGCCCAGGCCCGGGGCCGGGCAATGTACTGCTTGAAGCTGCAAGACGGGCGGATGCCGTGACGTGTTGCAAGGGGTACATTTTTCAAGTCTGGGCGAGAGTATTGCAAGAGGGGGCAGGCACACATCAGCAAACCAACCCTTGTCTGTACAGAGTTACACAGAGTTGTATAGTCCCACAGACCTTACAGCAAGGTACCTAGTAATGCAGAGACACACAGAGCCACACAGTCTCAGTTTCACTCTGGACAG
>JBBPMW010000600.1:0-16125 GCA_038090535.1 Tylopilus alboater | reverse complement strand
TACCTGCGGTTCCCAGGAATCCTCGTACCTCTGTGCGAGATTGACATGGACTTGGCCAATTCTGGATTTTGGAAACTTTGGACTGATCAGGAATGCGCCCTTCATAGTTACAAGTTTGACCGACAACAATGACTTCAGGCTGGCAGACGAAAAGCTTCTTTGCTGAGACAGTAGCACTGGCGTGCTTGAGACGATGTAGAACACGGTTGATATTGATGCAGTGCTCCCAAATGAAGTGGCGGATGCCAGGATTGTCAGGAATTGTCTCATAGGATCTGTCGGGCTGCTCATAGTGCATGCGTGGTCCAAGACTGTTTATGTCATCCTGAAAGTTGGGAGCGACATCAATTTCGGCTTGCAGGATAAAGGCAACATCGTTCTGGAAGATTGGGAGAGAACCTGTCCATTCCATTGGTAGCAATGTTAGCTGAAGTGTTCCGAGTGGCGTTTGAAATGTGGTGAGGTTGCGAGACTTCTCAGTGAGCGCTCGGTGATCAAAGCCGACAAACAAGTCCATCATGGTGTAGATGGAGTGACCAGCACATTGCTTTGCGAAATGTTCAACGTATGGAAGGGTGGCAGCATCCTTGACGGTCACGGCATTCAGTGGCTGGAGGTCATGGACGATGCGTATGGAACCATTCTTCTTCGCAATACAGAACCACTTTGACTGGTAGGAGCTATTGGATGGCTCGTAGATACCAGACGCAATTTTTGCTTTGATAAGCTTAATGACTTCATCGTGGATGCCAGGCGGAATTGGAGGCTGGCGGTGCATCCATGGCGTATGCTCAATGGTTGGAATGACTACAGGCGGAAAATAATCATTGCGAAAACGGCCTTTCTCTGATTCATCCCACGCGAGACCCATCTCATTATTGAGTAAGACCTGCGCAGCAAGCTTCTGTTCCTCAGGCCAGAGAAACCCATTCTTGAAGATCCCTAGTTCATCTACATGTTCCTGGGAGAGTCGTTTTCTGGGTGTGAAGACAGGTGGTCGAGGTGACAAGAGGGGAAGGGACAAGAGGGGATCTTCAGGGAACCTGCGAATAATACAAGCATGCTGCAGCATTGTTGTAGCAACCAGTTTGACGTGGTTGGTGACTTTCTTGTATGCAAGGACATGACGGACAGGGTCAAAAGCAAAGGTCTGGCGCAGCTGGTATTCCGCAAGTGAAGTCAGGGTGAGTGATGATGTTGGATGCTGAACTGTGGCAGCAGCAAAAAGAAGGGACTCATGGCCTTTCTGTGGGAACAGGTGTTGTGATGTTGGAATTACGTGTTTGTTTGATGGATCAAGTGGGTCATGGACAGTGACATAGACGTCATCGTCGGTTTCTTGTTTCTTGAGGTGGACTAACCATTGCCAGGGGCATCCTAGAAGCAGACAGTACGGCGTGTCAGGTACAACATAAGCATGCACCCAAGTCTTGATTCCATCAATGTCAATTTCAAGCATTTCGACACATCCTTGCATGGGTTGCAAGTTGCCATTTGCCGTCTGCATCATCATGTTGAGGTGCTTGCTAATCGGAGAACCAACCATTCTCAAAACATCTTCTCATATAACGACTATCTCCGATCCTTCGTCCAACAATGCCGACTCCTGGTGGGTTCCGTTGAGCGTAACTTGAAGCTCACGAAGTGGGGTAGCATGCTTGATCTGGACAGGTGCCGGCATCACGTCTTGTTCGACTGCAAGGGAAGCAGCTGTACTCGGAATGCAATGGGTTTTACAATATTCAATGGCTTCCCTTTGCAGGTCTGAGCTGATGGCGAGGAGGTCGGCAATGGAGATATTTGGAAGGGTACTCGAGAGAATGGCTTGATGGATTCGTTTGGCTGCATCAGGTGACGCTGCTTTCAACTCGTAGGTATAAGCGGGCATGGGCTTGCTAGCGGATGGCTCAGTGACCAAGGGCTTGGCTTTGTCTTTGGTCTTAGCAGGCTCAGGGGGGTCGGAATAGGCAGTGTGGGACTTGGAACAAGTGATGACAAGGGTGTCAGATTTGTCATCTATCGTTTCGACCACAACAGCATTGTTCTTGACAACCAGTGCACAGTGAAACATGAATGCGTCCGGTTCTGGTGTGACAAGAATGTTGGTGCTCAAGATATGAGGTGGTGGGTCTCGTTTGAAATCGCTAGCTGTGCTTGGAACGTGTGTGCTGGTAGTCTGGTGGTTGTGACATTCGTTGATGGTTCCTTTGAGATTGCCCATGACTGGGTGCCTATGAATCCAAGATCCATCTGGAAATGATAAAAACCCATTGATGCATACAATCCATCCTTGACAAATATATTCATCAGCACAGGTACAGTTGTGCAGGAGGTGCGGTCCACCACACATGTAGCAGAGGAGGGCGGAAACAGCAGCGAGACTCGGATATGAGCATGGCTGAGCTGGAGGGTTCTGAGCACCGAGTTGTCATATGGATGGGGCAGCCCAAGCCTGAGCAGCAGTGGGGGCAAGGCAAATGAGTCACATGTAGAAAGCAGAATAGGATACATCGGCGATGTCAAGACTATGCATCTTGCGTGTGAGCTCCTCAACCTCGTCATACTGCGATCGGGTAACAACCCTTGGATCAAAGGTGACCTTCTTGGTGTGCATATCTTGTGGCACATCCTTCTTTCGATCCTTCTCTTCATCTTCATTGTCTGAGTCGAGTTGGATGGCAGGGCGCTGTGCAGCCTTAGCACGCTTGTCAGGCCTGGTTGCCTGTCCTTCTCACAAGGTCCATAATCACGCGGTGATCAGATCGTTAAGTCCGTGTCAAACGTGTCATCGGACAGGACAAAACGGCCGGCTTTCAGGACTTCCTCATAGTCTGTCGGTTCCTCCTGTGAATAATTCGGATCCTTTAATTCCAACCTGCGGTCGACAGCTCGGTGGACTGGGGTAGGCAGTCCTTGCCAGAAATACCTGTCACGCTCGTGGTTAGAAATCTTTTTGTTAGTGATGAGCCAGACAGTGATAGGTTGGAACTTGCGGTAATACTGTAGAAGCTCTGTCTCCATAGAAATGTTGTCGTTACTTGGTGCTGCCACAATCAGCTCCAAATCGCGTTGAGTGTACCTTATTCCCTTTTCTGCTCCGGGATACTGAGTGAGCACACTCTTTTTGAAGACATCGTACGCATGTGTTTCATATCCAGTGAGAGTGACCCAGAAACGTTTGGTAGCTTTGTCGACATACCGTACAACAATTCTGCATTTCTCTGCATCAGTGAGTGAGCACGAGTCCACTAAATCCTTGAAGTATTTGAAGAATTCGAAAAGTTTGGACGTTTCACTGTTAAACATCGGAGCTTTGTTGGATGTCGGCACAGGCATGGCATTGATGCCTTTCGTGTTGGGGTTGGACATGGTGGGATGCAAAGGCGGTGGCAGTAGAGTTGGGGGTGCTGGTGGTGGTAATGTCGGGGGTGCTGGTGGTGGTAATGGACGGACTGGTGGTGGTGGTAACGGATGGACTGGTGGTGGTGGTAACAGACGGACTGGTGGTGGTGGTAATAGGGCGGTTAAAACGTGGAGTGGAATGTGTGGTAAGGTCTGCAGAGTGGGTCATGCAGGCGTAAGAAGTAGTGTTGTTGGCTGTGGCTGGGAAACAGAGGCAGGCGGTGTCTTCGGTGGCGAAAGCTGTGATGGAGGACTGGGAGTGAGGGAAGACGGAGTGGAGAAATTGAGATCTGCAAGAACGGGTGATTCGTTGGCAGTCGGTTTGTCTGTAAAGGTTCCTGGGAGTTCAATCCCAAGACCAGTGTCGGTCGAGGGGTCTGTGGCGGACTCAAGCGCCGCAATATGCACTCGTCATGTGGCTGCTCTAGTCGTTAACGGCGGGTTGGATACGGTAAGAAAACATCGTCGATTGTGCGGGAGCTTTGGTGGAACTGTGGCGTTGTTGTGAGTGATACAGTGAATGGTGAAAAAAAGGTGGGAGGGGGCTTAGTCAAACCAATCCCCTCGCGGTGGGCTCCAATGTGTAAGTGGTTCTCCACTCTCGAGGCAGGAACACAGATCAATAGCGAGTTCGAAGGGGATGGCAATAAGCCAAAAGAGGTGAAGGTTTTTTGGATTAGGTAAGCGAGTGTAGCGTCACTCATAGATCGGATTTGGGCATTGTTGCTGCACGTCGCAGCACGTAACTTAGCATTCAAGCGGATTCATAGTGGGGAACTTTTCTCTTACTATTTGAGGGGCTACAGGGCACTTTATATACAATTTACAGACAAGGGATTAGTGGCTCAAAAACGTGGTATGACGAAGTATGAGGTCAGTGGAGTGCAGTATAAAGGAAACTGGGTCCGAAATGTGATGTGAAAAAGTGACAGACGAGACAAGGAAATGTGAAAAGGTGAAAGTGTAAAAGGTGTGCACTGTGGTGCTGAAAGTAGCATAGCTATGGTTTCTGAGAAGGCATCGGCATGTGCGTGCAGCACGTTCCTTACACTATTTCCGCACTGTTCACCTTGTTCAATGTGACTATTGGTGGCCCAGTCTTACCACCTTCATCCAACATTTCATCTCTGGCTGTGTCATCTATCAAGCCAATAAGGTTAACACCCATTCCATTGCTCCTGCACTTTCCTCCTATCTCCTCTTCTGCATCCTGTCCTTTCCAGCAGATCTCCTGCGATCTCATCATGGATCTTCCCCTTTCCCTTGGTTTTGATTCTATTTTGGTCATGGTCAACCATGGCCTTACAAAGGGGGTAATTTACATCCCATGTCACAAAACAATCAATGCTGCAGAAGTTGCCTCCCTTGTCTTCCGACACGTATTCCCTTGCTTTGGCCTCCATGACTGATGCATCTCCAACCAAGGTCCTCAGTTTGCATCTGCCTTTGCCTGAGAACTCTCCCACCTCCTCCAATACAACAATGCCCTTTCCACTGCCTATCATCTCCAAACTAATAGAGAAATGGAATGAGTCAATTAGGAACTTGAAACATACTTGCAGATCTTTTATAATGGCAACCCATCTAGATGGGCAGAACTCCTTCCTATGGCCGAATTTGCTCATAACTTGGCTATTCACTCCATCACCAATCAAACTCCTTTTTCTCTCATGATGGGCTACAAACCTCACTCCTATCTGTCAATTGGCAAAACCTTCATGCCTTGAAATCCCATATGGAACTCCTTGATTCCACCTGGAAGGAAGTGCAGGCTGTGTATGAAAAGGCCCAACACTTCGACTCCCCCCTACCTGGAAGATCCACAATGTCTTCCATGCTTCCATTCTCTCTTCCTATCGAGAAACACCCGAACATGGCCCTAACTATACCAACCCCCCCAGTGACTTTGTTGATGGAGAAGAAGAATACAAAGTAGAAAAAATTCTATCACATCAAGGATCAAAGGAACGCTGCCAATACCTTGTATTCTAGAAAGGATATTCTGCCACAGAACATACCTGGGAACCTGAATCCCATTTATTGCATGCTCGGCACCTATTGCAAGCCTACAAACTACGCAACTCCAGGGACTTTCCAACTCCTAACTCCCTCTGATCCCACCATTCCAACCACCATAAGCACTTTTCTTTCCATTTTCTATAATCTTTCTGTTTTCACCTTCCTTGTTATGGTCCTCTGGACTGCTGTTTTCATTTATATGATTTCTAAAGTCATCCAAAATAATTTCCAAATCATTTTCTCTTTCCAATTAGATAACCATCACGCCCGAGTGGGCATTCTTACTCTGCAAAATCTAAACAGATGGGGCAGAAAACCAAGCAGCTATGGAGACAAGGCCTGGGGAAATGAAGAATGATAGATAAGCAGAATCCATCCCCATTGTCCTTTAGAATGGCTATCTTGAACACCCCGTCTCCAAACTGTCTTCCTTTCCTTTCCACTAGTGCCTTGCCCTCTCTCCAACATCGCCTCCTTTTTGCCAGCATCCTAGAAAACCCTGTGGCCCTGCTCCACATAGAGCACAACAGGGGATTCAATACCCACCATGTCCTCCCAACCCTCATCCAACTTTACCACACAACCTTGCACCTTTGCCCAATATTCACCCCGTCATGCATGCCCGGTCTATTCTCTGCCCTTGCACACTCAGTCTCCATCCTCCAGGTTCACCACCTCATCCTGGATCTCTTCCACTCCCACAACTTCAGCTGTCACCTCACTGCCATCCCATCAGACATCCTCCAACCAATCCTCCACCCTGTTCTCCACACTCTCACCTCAGAACAGTGATGACAATTTAATGCTGTCTGGGGACCTGACAACCTTGTGATTCCCAACAGATCATCCTCATTGTCTGCCATCTCTGATAGAAACAATTCATTCACAATGATGGAAGATGGAGTGGGAGGCAATAACAGAGCTACTGAACACCCTAGCTCCAACCCAATCCAACCGCCCCAGGAAGTGATCATCTCCCCCACTTCCAGTACCACCCCCATGACCACCCCTCTCCATTGCATCAATGGAGGATTCTTTGTCCATGTGCATGCTGCTACCCCTGGCACAGCTCTATCCACACCTACAGTCAGGGTTTCTTTGAGACCCCTTTCTGCCCAATCTGCCAAGAGTTCAATCAGGTCCCCCACTCCTCCTGTCACTTCACCACCCACAACCTCTCCTGGTCAAAGGTCCTCTCTTCCTCCTGTCCGAACTCCCCCAAAATGTTTCAAATGTCAGTTAATCTTCCACATTCGCATCCACTGTCCCCAGTACATTGGCCTGTACTGTAACACCGCTGCCCCCAGACATATACAAGGCTGCTGCCCTAGTTTCTGCTGCCTATTCTGCTGGGAGCACAGCCACTTCAAACCCTTCTGCACAGCAGTCAACCTTGATCAAAGTGAATGAGTCGGTGTCTCATACTAATGTAGAGGGTAGTGTTACAGTCGTGACTGACAGCACTAGCATGACTAACAGCATGACTGACATATGCCTACACCCAGACTTTGTGGCCTGTGAAGACTGTATGAGGGAATTGGATTGGGTCCAGTCGGCGGTGGAGTTAAAGGACTGGTCTAACTATAATGAGGATGCCACCACTTTTCTTTTTTGATTATCTTCTTCTTTGATCATTATCTTGTTCTGCTTCATGACTCCTTTCAGTTGTCATTCCACCTCCTATTCATGTATGCACTTTGTTCCTTCTATTCCACTTCACTCTTCCATGATCCTTGAACACTCTTCCTCCTCCAATGGCACTCCTTTGCCATTCCGTATTCTGTACCACCAGTATATAAGATGTGCCATGTACTAGTTAGTTCCTCATCTAGTTCTATGCAATACAAGTGTAGTTTCTAGCTTCATCCACAAGTCCAGTTACCCATATTGGATAGCGAGACCTTTTGCCTCCTTCTAGTTGCCTTCATCATTGCTTGGCTTCTAGACTTGACTATCCAAAGACTAGTTACCACACTTAGCATTAACAGGTTGTGTACCAATGCAATGAATCCATTGCAGCATCTGGACTATGGGCAAAGCAAACCTTAAGACCATGGCCTAGCAAGCATGTAAGCAATCAGCATAGCAGACTGTAATAAAATACATACACAATATCATGAGCTGGTTACATTTGACCAGCTTGCAATTATTATTCCACAAAAGGCTGCAATAGACATTATTCAGCCCACTGTGACTGTCACCCAAGAAGTACTGGAAACTCTGAGTAACTTGGGGTGCTTGAAGCAGTTGGGATTAATGGAAAAGACATGGGTCTATCTGTGCAGCTCTATACAGAGCATTACAGAGCACAAAAGAGAATTGCTTATTTATATGTCTATGATGCTCTGTGATAATTTTTAAATGCCCTACAACAAAAATTAAGTGAAAATAGCCAGGTCTTAAAATCATGTACAATAGTGATCATCAGTACACAAAAATTGTAATTTGCTGATACACATATGATTCTCATTATTGTGTGGAACGAACCAGTAAGCATGAAGTTTAGGTATGCCATTGATGTATTTCAGCTTTGTCATGGTATTGACCTCATTGAGGAGATCCTGAGATGTTGAAGTGAGGACCCAATAGTCCTTGATGACATAGTAGACACCATCCTTCCATGCTAGATAACATACAGTATTGAATGAGCATTTCAGTACAGCTCTCAACTACCCATATTACTATACTATAGTGTAGTTTACCATATTTGGTAATAGCTGCCTGTACTTAATATTTTGAACTCAGCTATCTGAGTTCTAACTCTTCTTGTTCTACTTGCATCTTTCCAATTGGAAGACACAAGTTTTGAATTGGTTAAGCATCATTAGAGAAAACTGTGAGGAGAAATGTGGGCAGCTGGGCAGGGGATGTGGATAAGGGTGGTTCATGATGTAGGGCCTCCAAGTCAAAGAGTAGACCACAGATCCAAGCAGGTAAGGGCTGGATTTGCATTGTTGTATCAAAACTTATACCACTACAGCAGCTAAATGAGATCGCAGAAAAGATGTAGACAAAGGCTATTGACTCTCTGTGAATGCTGAATGGTGGGGAAACAGTACTACCACAGTAATCATAGAAGTGGATATAAAGCTCCTCAGCAGAGCAGATCAACAATTCTAATACAAACTGCCATCATGGTTGCTCCAAGAAAACCAGGTTTGTCTTCAAGTCCATTATCTTACCAAGACATTTTGCTGCCTGAAAACTCTCCTTCATGTATTCACTGATCACCTTGGAACTCTGCCAAGTGATCTTATTGAACATTGTAGTGGCTTCATCAACTAGGATAAGGTCTGGTTTTCATTGGTAGCCTCCTGATGAACTTGGAATGGGTCTACTGCACCAATGCAACATTCATCAATATCTCTTGCCATTCTTTGCAAGACTTGGGACAAGAGCTTGAATGATGTTTGTAATTGCATTGAAGAAGCAAACAAGCTAGGCCAGGCTGTGCACAACACTACAAACAAGCCAGATGACCTGGGTGGTGAAATGGCTGTACCAGCCACTTACCATAGTGTCCAGGGATGTCCCAGACATGACAGGAATGTACACATCATCAAAATAAATGCACCATGTCATGATTGTGCCCTAAATGGGCATAGAGGCAAGTTGGTCAAGTTGGGAGTCAACAAGGGTGATCAGCACTGTGGCAAGGTTGTTAAAGGCAGCACACACAATGTGGAATGTCCCAGGACTGTTAGGAATGCATGCAAGGTTGAACTGAGCACTAAGTCAAGATAGAGGTCCAAGAGGCCATATGGGAAACCAGGGCAAGTTGGACATGTTCAGGAGCCATTGGATACAATTGGATGTACCAAACCAATGGAGATGATATCCATGGATGTGGCAAATGAAGTGGTAAGGGTGGCACAACAAGTGGTGCATGCCACAACTTGAAACAAGTCAGTACAAGGCCACTAGCTGATGATGAAAAAGGTCAGCACAGAAAGTGCAGCCATGCAATGGTGAACATACCTGAGGCATTCATACTACCTCCCAACCACTGACAACATCCCACTGGTCATCCAAACCCTCACTAAGGATGATTGAAAACATGAGACCTAGATGTGACAGTACTGTACCACCAAACTGACTTTTTTTATTTTTTATTTTGAATTCCTCATTTATTGTCCAGTAAGGCTATCGCCTTTTGTCAGACATTACATGATTGTGGGGGGGATGTATTGTAGATCTATACTAGTTGTTGTTTGGATCGTATCGTGGGATAGAAAAGGGCCCAAGGGCTACATGTCTATGGGACAGGATGGTTCAAGATGGAATAGAGTATGTAGGTATGAGTTTTATGTGAAAGGCCTGAGGCTGGTATGAGATGGGAGAAGTGCTGTTTTCTTGCTGGATCTGTTGAGATCCTGGGATGGCTGTGAGGCCATGGTTGAGTTCATCATCCAGGTACTTGGCTGGATGGGTTTGTGTGGGCATGCTGTGCCGCAGGGGGGTTGAGGTGATGTTGTGGCGATATGTGTTATTGGGTGGTTGTGAGTGATCTGATGGCAAGAGTTGGTACTATTTTGCAGGAGGGCATAGGTTACCAAATGTCAACATGAATCATCCTGTGTGGTGCATGTAGGTCAGCATGGGACATATGCAGTTTGGGTTGCTTAGTAATGCTGCAATGTCTGTGGCTTTCTGTCATAGTTTGCTTTGTAAGGTCCCTCATTGTGCTGTGTACACTGGGCAGAATAGGAGGAAGTGTATCACCATTTCTTTGCAGTTGGGGCAGTGTGGGCATAGCAGGGTTGGTGAGCATTTGATGCAGTGCAGATGTTGGTTTAGTGGGGTGTGTCTGGTTTGGAGCTGGAAGACAAAGGATGCCTGTCATTTTGGTAGGTCAGCAATTAGTTTTAGGAATTTGTCAGACAGGAGGGAGGAGTCAATTGTTAGGGCTCGCTTGGCATGGGGCGATTCATGGAAAATTGCCTTCCTTAACTCTTTGAGGTGGGACTGGAGGTCTTGTTTTGCTGCTGATTTGCTGTGTGGTAGGGTTTTGGGTTGGTTGGATCTGGTGCATAAATGTCGAGGGAGGTTAGTCAGGTCAGTGGTGTTGCCCATTGCAGCTTTCTTTGCTGCCTTGTCTGCCGCTTCATTACCTGGTATACCTATGTGTCCTGGTGACCATCGTATGGTTAGTTTTTGAAGGTGGTGCTGCTGCAACGTCTCCCTTAGGTTGAGGTGGAAGATGTCCATTAGGTAGTGACCGGGCTTGGATGCAAAGATTTGTGCTGCCAAGATGGCAGCTTTGTTGTCAAGGGCTAGGGATATCTTGCATGTGCATGGTGTCCATTTGAGGAGTTCAGTCACTAGGATCATTCTGACTACTTTCCCTTCGTAAACTGTGTGATCTTTGTCAGTACCCAGTTCAAAACGTAGTTCAGATACTTTTATTTCTCTGCGTTGTAGGACAGCAGCAGCGCTAATCTTTCCATTGATGCCAGATCCATCTGAGTATATAACTGTGTCTTGTGTTTCTTCTGCTTCAATGTCTTGTGTGACAGGTTCTTCCTTGCTTTCTTTAATGCTGATTTTGATCAGGGGCTGCCACTTGGGGCTATGACGGACTGAAAGGATTTTCTCGAAATTCCAGGAGTCCAGCAGGAAAGATTCGAGTATGTGGTGCAGAGGTAATTTGTGATGGTGGCATTGTCGTAGTGCAAGTAGGATGTGATGGTATAGTGGATGGTGGGCGGATAGGGTGGTGAGGCATAGTGCTGCTCTTTGGCAGTGTTGGCAGAGTAAAACTGGAATAGGATATAGGTTAGCATGTGCAAATAGGAGGTCTGTAGAGGTTAGCATGTGTGAATAGGAGGTCTGTAGTGGTGATGGCAATTGCAGCGGTGCATTGAACTGTTTCTATTTTTCTGGCAAATCCCCTCACTCCCCATCCTTTTTGTCTTGACACTGTTCCTGGTTTCAATAATGTGGCAGCCCACATGTCTGCAGCATATAGCATTTTGGGTATGGCTACTGTAGGATATAGGGCTGTAACCTGTAGAATACTCAGTAAGTCACTATATTAATAAGAAAGTAGCTGTACCTGTAGAATACTCAGTAGTCACTAAGTAAAACTAAAGGTAGTGTGGTGCGATGTAGCTAGTGCTTATGTAATCAGTAATTACCATGTATGGACAACAGCTATGCCTTCATATAGCCTCTTCATCATTTGCATATGGACTCCCTTTGAAGTTCGTGAGAAGTGTTTACATGCCAGTATGTACTTTGTTCATTTTGTGATCACATACGCTGCATGTGCTGAGAAGCATAGTTCTTGGTCCATGATTACTCCTAGGAATTTGCAGCTTTCGGTTGATTGGATGGTGGTTTCCTGGATTGTTAGTGATGGATGGGGGGTGGGGATGGTTTTGGTTCCTTGTTGGTGGTTGGGTGACTGGATTCTTGTGAAGCAGAGGAGGGGCATTTTGTCGAGTTCGAACTCTGCATGATGATTTATGCTCCATGTCAGGGCTCCATCGTCCTTTTCCATTAGTTCTTTTAGTCTGTTGTTGGCTTCTTCAAAAGTTTTCCCTTGTATGATGAAGGCAGTGTCATCAATGAACCCTAGAGCTAGTTGGTTCTTGGTGTTTCCTGCAAGATCAATCAGATCGGTGTTGTAGAAAATGAAAGCTACTGGTGATATGGGGCAGCCTTGATCCAGTCCTATTGATATATGGAAGGGATCAGATATGAAGTCGTCATAGGTGAGGGTGGTTGTGTGGTTTTGGAGTTGTTGTTCATACCAGTCTGTGTACTCGTGTAGTATTCTGCAGGACCTCATGTTGTATATGAGACAGGCAATTACCATGCTCAGAAAGGCTGCCTTGATGTCTAGGAAAAGCATTGAGACATATTTTTCTGATGGATGGGCCCATGTGTCATGGGTGAACTTTGTTAGCAGGTGGAGTGAGTCAACTGTTGTGCATCCTGGTCTTCCTCCAAAGTGTGTGTTGGATAACAGGTTGTGGTGTTCTGTGAGGTATGTCAGGTCATCTGCTACACATGAAGATAGGATCTTAGCCATTGTGTTGAGAAGAGTGATGAGTCGGTATGCTTTTGAAAGTGAGTAGTCTGGATGGCCAGGTTTGCAGAGTACGACCATGGTGGATACTTTCCATTGCATTGGGTACCATGATAAGTTGAATATGGCTCAGAAGATGTGACCTAAGTGGGGAATTAGCATGTCAGCATTTTTAGTAAACACAACATTGCAGACACCATTGGGACCAGGGGCTTTGAAAGGTGATAGTTTTTTGATTGCTTGGAGTATTTGGTTGTCAGTGATGTTGTGAAAGGTGCAGACCAGTTTGGGGTAGGTTGCATTGACAAAGGTAGGGTTGAGTTCAGGGCAGGGTTTGAAGAAAGATTCATACAGCAGTTCGCTTTTGTCTTGGTTGGTCTGTTTGGGTGGGAGTGGGTCAGTATTTGATTTGCATAGAGTAGGAATGCGGGATAGGAGGTGATCTGAGGGCTCATCCTTTAGGTATTTGTGCATGTTCCATATGTTGCATTGGTCAACTTCTTCCAGGTATTTGTTCCAGTGCTCCAGCTTGACCTTCTCAACCTGTTTTGTGAAGATGTTTCTAGCTGATTTGTATTCTTTGTGGATGGGGTGGGTCTGGATATGTCGTTTGGCTTTTGCAGATCAGGCAATCATTTTGAGGTGTTTGTTTTCCTGTTGGAGTTTGTGGGACCACCATTGTTTGGCAAACGGAGATGGTTTTTGCAGTGGTACAACCTCTTTGATGGTTTCAGTGATCGTGTGGTTGAGTTGGTTGAGTTGAGTATTGGCCTCCTGGGTTGTGTTGAGTGGGATGGGGTGTGGGATTTGTTGTAGGTGGAGATTCAATTTGGTGGCAAATTTTTCCCAGTCGGTCAGTTGAAAGTTATGTCTAGGAGGGGTATTTGTTAGCTTTGGCTTAATCATGCAGTTTGTGATAATAGGGAAGTGATCTGAGTTTACAGGTATTAGGTGTTCTGCTACTTTGCATCTGGTGATAGCTTCAGTTATTGTGTTGGAGCAGAATATGTTATCGGGTCTTGTGTAGTTTTTTAATGCATTGGCATGGAGTGTGGCGATGGCTAGTGGTAATGCCATCCTGAGGTCATGGATGGCCAAAATGTCGAGCAGAGGTTGTGCAGCATCCATGTTGGCTAGGGTGAACAGGTGGTGGTTGTTGGGATCATCCCATAGGGGGTGGTGTCAGTTGAAGTTGCCAAGGAGGATGATTTCTAGGGTGTCTTCATGGGTGAGGTTGTTGTCGTTGCATTGCGAGGCTAGGTGGTGGGCCAGGAATTTGAGGGTGTCTTGATGGGTGCCATCATTGTATACATTGTATATGCGCAGCTTGCCTTCGTGGCTTATGATTTTGATTGCTGTGATGTCAGGGTTGTCTAAGGGGATGATATGCCAGCTGTCTTTGGATATCTTTTTGTTTACAAAGAGTATAGACCAGGTTTGTTTTGCATTTGCTTTGTTGTGAGTGGTGGGGTAGATGACATTCCATTTGGAATTGGCTGTGGTGAGGTTTATGCAGTTGATGGCTGATTCCTGTATTGCTGCAATATTGTAAGTTATGGGGTTAAGATTGTGGAGGAAATGTTGTTGGGCCATAGCCAATTTATTTATATTCTGTTGCCATATTGTGATGCTGGTTGGTTTTGGGTTGGGATTGGTTTCTTGTTGGTTGTCATTATTCATTGGGTGAAGGTGGTGAGGTTGAGGTCTTCTCATATGGGTCAGCTGGGTGAGTCCATTGGAGGTGTTGAGGTTGGTGGGTTGAAGTTGGCGTTGTATTGGGCTTCAGGGGTGTTGCAGTTGGGTTCGTTGCTCCTTTGATTGAGATAGTTGTCCAGGATAAATTGGGTTTCTGTTGTAGAGGTTAGTTGTGTTTGGTTATGAGCACATACCTGAGTGTTTCTTGTGTCGTATCTGGTTTTGTTGGAGGTTCTCTTTGGTTGGCAGCAGTTTATCATCATCCATGTATTGTTTATGTCTGGACAGGGTTGGTTTTGTGGGGGATGTGGCATTTGTATTGTTGTTGGGGTGGTTGCTGTGTTATTTGAGTTGGTCGGGTGTTTTGGGGTACTGTTGTTGGTGGCATCTGGCCATGTTGAAGGGTCGCCACCCACTGGGAAATATTTGATGTTTCAGGTTGTGTGTGCATCTGTTCCTTTTCTTTTAGGAATGATGGGCATCCTCGGTCCCACGAGGCATGTTGATGAGACCTGCAGTTAACGCAATAGTAATTGTTAGCGCAGGTTTCTTCGCATTGGGGTGTATGATGGTCATGTTTTCCACATGTGCTGCATGTGTCTTCAGTTTCTGGACAGTTGTTGATTAGGTGTTTACAAAGTATTTGGCAGTGGAAGCAGTGCATGGGTTCTGGGTGTGCTTGTTGCACTGAGATTTTCTTGCCTTTTATATAAAGGTTGTTGCAGATTGCTTTGTTGGCCGCCTTGGGGGAGTTGAAGATGATGAATGCATGGGTGACCTTTTGGTGGGGTTTGTGGTCAGATGGATGGTGCATCCATGTGATCTTGCTGATGGAATTCACTGGGAGGTCGGATACAGCTTCGATGTCTTTGTGGTGTAAGGGGTTGTCAGCTTTGAGCAAGATTGGGATGAATTCTGCCTTTGCCCTGAAGAATGGTTCTAGTATGCGTGCATCTGGATTAAATTTGTTAATGAATGTGTTCTGATTATTGTGGTTATGTAGCCATCTCATGCCCTCTTTGTTGCTCATTTCAATGATGATGACGTCTCCTTTGGTTTTCTGGATGCTGTGGCAGTGGAAAGTGGGTTGGTTACTTTGGTTGTCAGTAGGAGGTAGCACTTGTGTTGCCAGAATTGCCAGTTCCTTTTTGGAGAGAGATTTGATTAGATCCAAGTTACCTTTGAGTGCTACTTGGTGGTCCCTTGTTTCACTTCTTGCAATGACTTCCTTTTGAACACAGTTGAGGTTGCATCCTGTTGCTGCTGTGGCAGCATAGGAGACTGGATGAGTTCAGGTGTAGGTCATGGTGTTGTATGTTGGTTCTGCTGGAGGAAGTCGTTCTTTGATTTCTTTGAGGGAGGTTCTAACTGTTTCTAGAAGGGGGTTGTCAGTGTATTGGGCATTGGTTAGGTTGCTTAATGGTGTGATGTCATCTAGTTTCATTGTGACTGATTCTACAATGGATTCAGTATTTCTGAGGTTACCAATGACAGTGTTGAGTGCCTTATTGCTGGCGTCTACTTTTTGGTTCAGTTCTTCTAGGGAAAGACATACATATTCCCAGTCTTTTGCCTTGGAGGTAGTGGAGGCAGTTTGCTCAGAGTTGGGGTTGGGTTGGGGCAAAGCATCATTGGATCAGGGTGCCATTATGTCTTCTTTAAGCCTTTTGATTTGTGAGGTTAAGGCTGACTGTTACAGTTGAGTAACAATGGACTTACTTATAACGGACTTATCATCTTTTCTTTTGTTAGATCTTATCTTTCTTATCTTATCTTCACACTGGATCTACGATCCGCCATATGCCTAAACATGGGTTCACTTTCATTCCACCCCATGCATGGCCACTTCACCTATATCACACTTCCATTCTGACACCACCTTGCGGTTGCCTCATGCCTTTCATTAGCCGCCACATCCTCATGTTAGGCTGTGTCCGCTTCTCTTCCATTTCATGGCTATGTTCCCACACCATGCT
>JBBPMW010000599.1:0-16136 GCA_038090535.1 Tylopilus alboater | reverse complement strand
TAGGAGTGGATAGAACATATAGTTAACTATCCTAATGTACAATATGGAAGTCAGGGGATGGATAGATATAGTGGAAATACGAGAATAGTTCTCATGACACAGCACGATATCGTATTCGTGCAGGTCAGCGCGTGCGTGGGGTCGACACTGGCACCCTTGTCATCACGTTCTTAACCGTCCATCGCTCCAGCCATTTCCCCACTCGCCTCAGCCTTCTCGCTGCCCTCTCTACCTGTCATCTCGACTTCTTCAACCTCTCCAGTCCGATTCCTGCCTGCTCTGCCCTCAAGGCTCCGGCTCGTCTGGTGGGTTGTACAACCTGTCCACTGGCTCTGCAGGCCCAGTGCATGTCGTGTTTGGGTTCGTCATGTCAGCGGTCTTGTTGTTGACTCGCTGACCTGCCATTTGGGGTTTCTGTGGTGCACGCTGTGAATCTGCTGCTCCTGCATGCATCTATTGTTGCGCCTTCACCCCTCGCCCCAACCCTTCACTTGACGTCTGCTGTGGCGTCGCTATCAGCGTGTTTCGTGGATTTAACGAAGGTGGTGGTCTTGTGGGCTGCTCAGGGTTGCGAGGCTTATGCCGTCAGTGGTGATCCATGGTCGCCTTGCCGGGTCCCTTGGCTGCATTTGTGTCTGTTCATATCTGATGCGGACTGTCCCCATCTGTCCATTGCTGTGTGTCTCTGAGTTGGAGTCATCAGGAAAAACCTCCCATGGTTAATTCCATGGAATATCCAAGAATAGTAGGTAATCATACAAAATAATACATATTATCAAGATTATCTAGAATTCTTAAAATTCCACCCAATTGTACAAACATAACTAGCCTACCCTGAGAATTGGGTAGTTTTTATACAATTTTTCTGATAATCCTAGATTATTTATCACCTAAATATAACAGTGATTGATTGATGTATGGTAATATTTTTATGATAATCTGAATTATTTCCTTACAAAGAGCATTCTAATTGGTTGATGTGTATGAACATTAATAGGCATTCCCAGAAAATAGTATGCCTAATAACCCTTACATCCATCCAAATATTCTCAAAATTAAATTAAATATTATTGATTTGCCAGGTATATTGCATACATCAATGATAGGTTGGCAAATCATAGTCACGAACAAACAGATACCAGAAATGGAGGAATGAAAAAATAGTAGTCTACTCATCTATGAGATCCCAGTTGATCTCGCCAAGAATCTCATCAGCAGTTAAATCTGCCGACATGATATTTGTAGCCTTTTCACCACTAAATTGGCCAATCCAATGAGCTCATGCAGTTAAACAAGTAAGACACATACATTGCTGTCATATAGATATTGTGCATTATTCGGTGGTAGGTATTTGGCTTGGAGCGGCGAAGGCCAAGAAGAATCACCACGAACTTCTTGAACATGGAATCCAATTGTGGACCAGCAAAGTCAGTCGTCTGATTAAGTAGCATGTCCTGAATAATAGATGCAACACCGAGATGCCAGCCTGGCCCGTGTAGTCCTCCTGCATGGCACACTCGAACGCGGCAGTTTTCCGAATCATAAGACGAACGTGACCGACAAATTTGTCTGCGGCGCGAAGATCATGTTGGGTTCTTTCTAAGACCATTCGGTTGTATTGCAGGATGAGAGTGTTACAATGGATGAGCTGGTGGGCAAGCACTTTGCGAGCAAGGAGGATTTTTCGGTCTGCTCGAGCTGCCTCGAGAAGAAGGTAAGCCTCTCTAGCGCTGCGTGGGGACAGGACGGTGTGGCGAATGCTGGTGTCAGATTGCTATCAAGATCAGTTCACGATGACTGGTCCATACGCCTATTGCATGATAGTACATACCTCCTGTGGTGATTGATCACCCTCCAAGTCGGAAGGAAATCCGGAGTTCATGTCCTCGTCCTCAGCCTGACCAGCAGGCCCGGGGTGTTGTTGAACTTCGTCAGCATTGGCAAATGGATCGTGGCGATTACCCGAGCCTAGGCTCTGAGGCATAGACGCGAGAGCAAGAGCATGAGCCTGACTCATGTCACGGTGCTCACTGGGTTCCTGGTTGAACCTGTAAAGGGCGGGGGGAGGAGATATGACTTGGTCGAGAATTGAGAATGGGGACAGGTGAAACACAGAGTCTGACTCGGCCCGATGGAAGGAAGGCTTTGAGTTTCTGAGGCTCGGACGGCGAGCCTGAAGGTGGGTTTCTGGGACTTGAGGATGGACCTCTGGGAGCTGCTGGGACATTGCGGGAGAACGTTGCAACGGCGGTACGTGGAAAAGGGCAATGTAAGCCTGATTACATACATGATAAGCGACTAGTACTACCACGCGGCCTAAGTACATCTGGAACATTCTGACAAGTCCTTCACCAAATGCCTAAGGCCAGAGGAACTCGCGGAAGGCCCAAGGCGATCAGCTGTCCACGATGTGGCAAAAAATTCTGCTCAGAGACCAATGTCTTGCAACACATGAACCAACCGATGGGTATCTGCTACGCGTCCAGTTGGATGGAGGACCATGGAAGTTTATATCAGCTCCATCCTGACGAACCCTTAGACTCTCGAGGTCACGATACACCTGAAGCACCTCATCCGTCCGAACCAGGTTCCCCCGGAGAACCTGACGCCGACTACCAACCTCACTTTCCATCGTCTCCGCCTCCCTACTACGATGGTCATGATGATCCAGGCATCGACGAGCCGCACGATATTCAAATGGACACGAAGTCGTTCGATGATCAAGCGCGGGCCGAGAAAAAACACACAGAGACGTACCAAGGCTGTAGCAGTGCATTTCCGGGCAGTTGGACATTCATGCAATGGTTCTGGCAGGACAAACACGCCGAGAAAAGACGAGAGAATCTGTACTTTCCTTTCGCCTCCAGCGACGAGTGGCAATTCGTTTCCTGGTGCCTGCGCTCGGGACTTAGCATGGCTGCCATCGATTCTTTATTATCCTTGAACATTGTAAGTGAACATTAATTCTGTTTCACTATTTCATGCTGAAACGAACTCCAAGATCAAGAAACTTTCGCTTTCATTTCGGACTTCCAAAGATCTTCGGGTGCATGTTGAGACACTCCCGGCTGGCCCCAAATGGCTGTGTGAGCGATTGGAACCCGAATACCACACTAAGAAACCAGTCCACCTCTTTTATCGCCCTCCTTTGGAGTGCCTACAAGGTCTCCTAAGCAATCCGTTACTCGCTCCCCACATATCCTTCATTCCCCGGAAAGTTTGGACGTCTGCTGCGCGAATCTGTCGTATATACGAAGATTGGTTGAGCGGGGATTGCGTGTGGACAATGCAGGTAAGTCACAGTACTGAACTTCGTCCGTCGTCAACTGACTGATCACAAACACTAGGACAAAATCCCCCTCGGCGGAACATTATTAGAAGTTGTCCTCTCTTCAGATAAGACGAATATATCGGTCATCAGTGGGAATCGGATGGCACACCCTGTCCTTATCAGCCTCGCAAACATCGATCCCGAGATTCATTCCAAGACGTCGCTGCATACGTATTTACTCCTTGCCCTTCTTCCCATTCCGAAGTTCACCCATAAACACACTCACGTTCGCAGTCTTTTGCAAGACAGACTCTTTCATGCAGCCTTGGATCGTGTCCTGGAACCACTCAAGGTTGCCGCCCGCGTTGGCTACATGTTGAGCGACCCCGTCGGGAATCTCCGCTACTGTTATACACTGCTCGCAGCTTACATCGCCGACACTCCGGAGCAAACTCTGATCGCATGTGTAGGTCCAAAGGCCTCCCCACTCACGACAGCGACCTCTAAACAATTTGGGGACCCGGTTCGCCATACCCCGAGTACCGGATCACATACCCTCGCTGCCATCCGTAAAGCTTCCGAGAAATGCTCTCCAAGGGAGCTCAAAGAGTTCTTGAAGTACGCCAAATCCATGTCGCTGAATGGGGTTGTGGAACCGTTTTGGGATAAGTGGCCACTGTCTTGCCCCTCGCTTTTTCTTCACACCGAAACCCTTCATCATTTTCATCACTTTGCCTGGGACCATGACGTTAAGTGGTGCGTTGAAGTTGTCTCAGCTCTCGAAATAGACTTTCGCTTTTCCCTTCTGCAAACAACCGTTGGATACTGCGCTTTTGACGACAGCATCGCCAAGTTGAAGCAAGTCACCGGGCGTGACCACCGCGCCGTCCAGCGTTACATTGTAGGTGTTATCGCCGGCGCCGTTCCCCCCCGATTCCTCATTGCCGTCCACGCTTTACTCAACTTTCGTTACCTCGCCCAGGCTCCCGTGTTCTCTGATCAGTCGCTGAAGCGGTTAACGGACGCTCTTCAACTGTTTCACGACAACAAGGACGCCATCGTACAGGCTGGTGGTCGAAAGGACTCCTCAGGGTGGGAGATACCTAAGTTGGAGTTACTCCAAAGTGTAGTCTCGAACATCCAACGTTCCGGTCCTATTATGCAATGGTCCGCCGATGCTACCGAACACGCCCACGTCCAGGAGATCAAGACCCCGGCTCGGATGGGCAATAATCAAAACTACTACAATCAGATTGCTCGCTACCTTGACTGCTCAGACAAATGCTTTCGCTTCAACCTCGCCACCTATCTTGAGACCCGGACGAAGGTTATTATACCGGAGTCGGAGAACGACAACATTTTTGACCAGGAAGACGAGGATGACGTGCATGTCGACGAGGATGTCTCATATCTCAGTCAACCCCTACAGCCATTTCACTCGGCCGTCAACTATTTCTCTGTCGCTGATGCCCTGGCACGCGGGCTTATTCCGGATGCCCTCAAACCTCATCGTACCTTCACCACTTCCACCACCGCTTTTCACATCGCAACTAAACCTTCCCTTCGCCTGACTGTAGATGAAGCTGCCGCTCATTTCAGAATCCCAGACCTTCATGCTGCCATCAGAGACTTTTTGCAACGCAATGAGGATAACTCGGGTCACCCGATCACTGGCGTTAGGACCCAGGACCCCCACTGTTCGCTCCCATTTGACCACATCCAAATATGGTACAAGATCCATCTACAACAATTCCTCTATCACGGCGGTGGAAAAGTGGATGCACCGCAAACTCTACGAGCGCTTCCCCCCTCCACTAATCATCCTCATGGTCTATACAACGCTGTCATCGCAAGCTCTGGTTCAGAGAGTGACTGGCCCTTGCAAGGCATTGAAGGTATGGTCCTATTCTCACGTCGTGTATCACGCATTTCTGAGCCTTCTCTTTATCTTCATGATAGGTCACACAGTTGTTCAGCTTCGACTCATTTTTCACCCTCTCAACACTGATTACTTCGCAGCATACGTTCAGCGCTTCGATGTCGTTCAACGGCGAGAATTCTCGAATGGCGTTCACACTGGGATGGGGATGCATTTGCTCCGAAGGGCCGCCAAACCAAATGGGACTCGAATTGGCAGTGTCATCCCTGTATCTCACATACGATCTCCCGCACACTTGATTCCTCATTTTGGCAAAGAAGCACACTCGCGCTTAACTAAAGAAAGTAGCTACAAATTGTCAAGCGAGTTTTGGTTGAACAAGTTTTGGTCGAAAGAATTTTACTATGCGTTGTGCCCTGTTTAGCTATGTTGCCGTTGATCTGAGTAATAGTAATCGATGGTATTGGATAAATCTGAGCTCGCTACCATTCTGACTCGTGCTACTCTCTCTGACCTTCGAGACGTCCTCTGCAACTTCCCGTATCATGAATAACTCGAAGGTACATTTGCTTGTCAAAACATAGATTGTGCTTGATAAACCAATTTCCAATTCTGATCAGCGTCCATTGACTTTGCACGCAACGCCACTGTCGCCACTGATCGTAGGTCGCATGAAACGTGGCCTAGAGACAGACCTCACCAACCCCACAGCTCGCCTCCCATCCCCCTTTGTTGCGGCGGAAAGAGGACTTGTATCGTATTACGATGGATCCTCTCATCGAAAATGACACTCATGCACTCCACTGGGTCCTCGACGCGGAGCAAACGAATAGTTTTCTCGCCGCTTTTTTCTCGGATGCGAGAGTCTTCAACGAGGATGCTTTCCCAACTACGCAGCTTAACGCTTCCAGTTCCAGTGCAGTGCCAACAATATCATCAATTTTTCATTCCTTACCATCCGCGATCTATACAAAGAACCGGTTTACAATCCCTACACAGACGAGGGTCACAGAAGTGGCTATGGCTGAGTTCTTCAACACGATCATTCAGCATGTAATTACTAGACAATTGAACATTTATCCGGTGTACAAGAAAAGGTGGCTGGACCGCGCTCATTGTGATTTTTTTGAAATTGACTCATTTCGACAGGGAGTGGACTGGGAATAGGGCTAACAGAGGCCTCGCCGGTTGCGATGCGCTGCGGAAGCCTGACCTTATCCTCTGTTGCGAGCCTGTGGGTGAGAAGAAAATTGATATGCGGGTCGACGTACTTTCTATCGACAAAATGAAGAGCTCGGATAAGCTGAAGGAGTCTTTCATCGAGCTTGCCGGAAAAGTAACATTCTTGCACCAGGCTCAGGATGGACGATATGCTACACCCTGCTTACGAGTTATGGGTGAAGACGTTGTCTTCACACTTTTCGATCGTGGCAGTTCCCTCTCCACCCATCCCATCAGTATGCACAAGTCTCCCAAGCTTTTCCTCCGCATCTTGCTCGGCATTACGTTCGCTTCACGCATGACCCTCGGCTTCGACCCCACAGTTCATGAAGTCAAGAACAAGACAAGGGACATTGAGGTGACGTTACTCGACAGGACGGAGACAATCAACGTCAACGAACTCCTATTCATATCCGGCTCTTTACACGGCCGGGGAACAACCGTTTGGAGTGGCCAGTTTACTTGGTCAGGAGTGGAGCAAGAGGTCGTCATCAAAGATTGTTTCATAGACCCCTTGCGACAATATACTGAGGGTAACATTCTGGCGATGTTGAGCGACGCAAAGGTAGCCGGGGTACCTCAACTAATCCATGAGCAACTTGTTCGGACCGAACACCCCATCACGAAAAATAACATCACCAATTCGACTCATATACTCCGCACACTCCTCGGCGTACCTCCGAACAACCCCCTGTACCAGTTACGCGTCCTTTCCCGCTTGGTCACAATGCCCAGAGGCTACCCTATTTTCGAATTCTCTTCCCTCGCAGAGCTCCTGATTGGTTTTTTTGATTGTATAATGAGTGAGTCCCGTTTATCGATTGCAACGCATCTTTTACTCACAACTCGTTCAGCACATCGTGACACGCTTGACCTCGCCAAAATAATCCATCGCGACGTCAGCCTCTTTAATCTTTTGTTTGCGCCGGGGATGGAAAGAAATTTGCTTGAAGACATTCTGCGGAGCCTGCCCCTGCCCCAAACACAGAGCGAGTACGACGGGAATCTTCGCGAAACCCTTCATGGTTTGATCGACAGGTGGCGCCCTCGTCGTGGTCTACTGGCTGATTGGGGCTATGCAGCTCCCACTCCCGACCATCCCGATTTCTCTCTGTCGGATGATTCGCTTTGCTCCGCTACACCTTCCGAGTCCGAGTCTTCTACCCATATGACCAGACGTTTGCAAACACTACCGATACTGCACCCCCTGCAAGATCCTTGTTTAATTGACTCGGTTCCTGTCAAGTGATTGGAGGATCGCACTGTCTTTGTTCCATTAGATAAGTTGAATACCACGGATGACATCGTCCTCCCCATGACCAACGACAAGCTGTCGAAAGCCGTGCATGACCCGAAGGATAAGCTTCATTGAACGGTGTGTTTTTTTCTTTCTTTTCATTTCCACTTTTGTTTTTGACGTGTACTAGGGAACGTGGCCTTGGATGGCTGCAGAGCTTAGTCACATTGGCCCAGGACAACCCGTGGATCACAAACCCAAACACGACTTGGAATCTTTTTTCTACGTCTTGCTTGGGGTATGTCTCCTTTTCGACAAGCCCAAGAATCCCAAATCCGATAACCAACTAGCTATCTGCTTCGACCCGTGCTTCGCTGCCAGTGTCTTCAAGCCCACTGTCCAGAAGACCCTTGTCGTTCAGTCCGAGTTCGGTTGGACGACGCTCATTTTACCTAATATTTCCCTATATTTCCGCCCTATCATACCCTTGCTCAACTTCATCCGAACTGAATTCATTCTATCTATCAAAACGGACACCAACAGCAGATTTCGTTCAAACCCTGAGTTCGCACATACCGCGTTTCTTTCTGCGCTCGTTCGAGCACTTGTCAAGCTCCCACATTCACACTGGGAGAGCTGGGACGACGGAAACAGCACTACGATTCCATCTCAGGAGTCTGCAGTACCCCAATTACCTCAGTCGGCGTCTAGTATACCCGGGCCCGCCCTCTCGTATACGCCTCAGCACGTTGCTACCACATCGTCATCGGCATCTCCCCTAACCCCGAAACTACATCAACAGCTCGACCTCCCGCTAACATCCTCCGTTCTTCCACCAGCGAAACTGTTTCAGCAGTTCGATAGTCAAGAAGCTTCCTTGTCACTCCCTGCCCTAAAACTATCCGATCGCTTGCCCCCTTCTTCATCTATTCTGCCCTCAACCCTGCCTGACCTGATCAATTCACCGTCCTCTGAGTTCCTTCCACGCCCTGATACGATCCGTTGACTGTGCAAGTCCTCCAGCGGCTCTTCCAATTCGTGAGGGGTCGATAACCCCTTTCCACATAAGTCCAAGTCATCATCGGGGAGTAATTCTAAACGTGCCGCTGCTGAGCCTCATGCTGAACCCCGACCTTCAAAGAAGCGCCAAACAAGCAACTTGAATACTCGGCCTGATGATCAGCTGGGTGGAGTTCCGAGGTACCAGGAGCGAAGTGGTAGGATGGGTCGTTTACATGGTCACACTACTCCATTTTAACGTACTTGATTCAAATCTTTTCCTGCATTATTATGTAGCTCCGGAGCTTAGGTTTTACTCGTATCTGTTTGTCATGATGTATTCTTGATTACAAATACTACCTAAGGAATAACGCTACAAAACATGCATTTGCCTGGCGCTCGACTACTTTAAAATGCTGAAGAAAAAACAGCTTGCCCTTGCCTCCGAGTCTTTCGTCCCCCAACAATGGCAAAGCGCAAAATTATCTACGACGTCGTCGTCGGTGATGATACAAACGCCGTAGTCTCAAAGAAACCCAGGAAAAGATCTACCAAGCAAGTCGATGCATTGTCAGCAGGTATGAACTACCATGTCTTATAGCTCATGATGTCGTTCGCTAATGTCTAATCAAGATGAGACCCCCCCCGAGTCCACTGCTGCGCGACGTTCCATGCGCTCTGGCAAAGGTACCGGCGGTCAATTGGCCAAGATGCAGGAGCTGGAACGCATTCAGACTGAACGCTCAACCTGACCCTCAAAAATGGATTTAGCGACACAAGCTGAAGATATCAATCCAATGGCGCCCGCATTTCAAGATGCAAGCTCACGGAATTTACAAAGTAACTCGAGAGCCGCAGATATCACCCCGCCTGAACCTCGTGAGCTATCGCCAGCCTCGCAACCTGTATTTGCCCGAGTAGCGCCTGGCCAGCAATTTGGGTTCAGGTTACCCGATTCTGTTCCCCAGACTCAAGCACCACCTCACAAACGGTTCAGCGCCGCTGATTCCGTGACTTCGTTCCGAACCTCCACGCCACCCGCTTCGCTATTTTCTGGGAGATCTTTTTCAGGTACCTCCACTGCGCCAACATCGTGCGCGTCATCAACCTGTTCATCCACGGGGCGACGCACATACTCGCAAGTCGTTCAGCAGCAGAACCTTCCACCTCAGCCAGCACGACCATCTGCACCCTCGTCCACTCATCATCGCGTTTCCAAACCGTCTTCTGATAGGATTGTGCGCTCCCTCGATTTTGAAGAACTTGACAATGCCAAATCCGACCTTCCCCGATCAACCGCAAGATTGGAGCGTACTGCTTCATACTATCACCTACCGCTCGGCGTGGACAGAGATGGTCACACTCTCTCTGTTGCCCCTCGTGTCGAAGATCTGGTGAGACTTCCGTTGATGCGCATAACCCGCTGACCCTACTATTGTTCTGGAGATTGACGAGGTATCGCCCAGCGAGGACGAACGGATTGCCAAACGAACACTTCGCGAAACGAATGGTAGGTTCCTCGTACATAACCCAAGATAATTTTCAATTGTTCCCCCTTCTAGATAGCCAGGATTGCAGTGAGGACGACGAAGATATCAATGCTGCACCCGTGCAAGACTGGCGGGAACCTCCTTTTGATCTCCAAGCTGTCAACTCGCGACTACATGCGCAACTATCCTCGGGTAAGTGTAACGTTCAATACCCAAATCCCGACTGATGTCTTTTCTCCGCCACTCGGCTTTCCAGCTGACCACCAACGGGTTCGCTCACAACCCTCTTCCTTCAGTGAGTCCTTCACCATCGAAGAACTATTACTAACCTCTTGCTCAGGGAACCCTGATGTGGAGGATGTCGTAGCTGCACATCGCGAGCATAACCATGCCCCTCGTCTCCCGACTAGTGCGCAGTTGCTCGCAGCCCGCCATCGACAAGCCTCATCTGGGAGTAACAGCAGTCAGTCCGTCGCCGTAGCTCATTCTTCTGTGGGCAGCAACGCATCTCCCTTCACTCTGGATAATACTTCAGCCCGCTGTCGACAAGACTCATCTGGGTCACATGCGAATGAGTCAAGAAGTAACAACAGTCAGGTCACCGCTGTAGCTCGTCCAACCGTAGATGGTACCGTAGCTCCCTCCTCTGAGCATAATACCTCTGCCCCTCAGCGCTCCAGGGAAAACACCACCACACCTCAACCCAACCAATCGGTCCCTGCCATGGAGGGCTCAGACCCGTGGCAACTCCAATACTACGACCCACCAACGCGCGATATCATTGAGCGGGCAAAACAGTTCTCTCACTGCGACGCCGCCTCAATCAACGCATTCCCTCTATGTCCGAATTTTAATGTCAAGGCCATCGAATATATCGACGAAGCGATTGCAGAGTGGCGTTCTCGCAGTCTACTTATTTCTGAAGGTGGGCTGAACGTTTCCGTAGTGTTCTAGCTCACCGAATGATACAGGTTGGTGGCCGCAACGTTCGTTGGGCATCACGTGATTGGTCTCGTCCCTTCTTCAATTCGCTACTGTTCACACTGACGACATATCTTGTAGTTGTGGGAGGACCTGGGAAATTGGTGCTCAGCACTACGGAAAAAAGCTCGGACTTGGGTCGCCCAGCGTTATCAATGGGACCCTGAAAACCATCATGAACGAAATGTCGAAATCGCGAAGCAGCTCTTGGATGGCAGTGGTGTGTTCCTGAGGGACGGTCTCGATGAAGAGGTATGCAATTCACTTCGAAATCTGACCTGCTAATACCATTGCCAGGGACATGTCAACGATCTCGCACACCCGGCGCTGTCCGGTCTCACTATCGATTTTTTTTACGCTGGCTCGACATCCGTTGGCAAGCTATTCCCAGAGGTCTTTGAGAATGCGGTTCCGAGGGCGACGGTGGCCTTAGCTGCAACAGCCGTCGGTCCCTCCTCCCATTGATTCATTATAACGTTTCTAACGAACTTTATTGAATAGCTCAAAGTCGTGCTGGATGAGATTATTTCCGGTCAGGCCGAAGTCAACTTCAAGGTTAGCGTCTACTCCCCGGTGTACACCGATATCCTTGGACTCATGGACAAGTGCAACTCGAGTGCTGTTCATGGTGCTAAAACAAAGGCCCTCTGCGAGAGATGGGCCCATCAGGGGAGGTGCGCTCTTTTTATAGTCGCGTTTCATACGTTCACATTTACTTTCTAACTTACGTGATATAGTGGCAGAACGACTATGGAGCCCAGGATGGTGGCGGGCGGCTTTGATGTCGACCTTGGCTAAATTTGTAATGACATCATGTTCTTAATCAATCAATATTACTTGTGTCACTGTTGGAATGTGGCTAGGGTAGTCATTTGCTCACTTGCTTCCAGCCTAGTCCAGCCTGGAAAGGGCTGGTCTAGCCTGTGGTCTAGCTGGCTAGGGTGTTATCCAGCTCTAGCCAGTTGGGAGCCCAATGCTATGTAGTTATTTGCTCACATTGTCTCCAGCCTAGTCTAGCCTGGAAAGGGCTGGTCTAGCCTGTGGTCTAGCTGGCTAGGGACATAGGGTACTATCCAGCTCTAGCCAGTTGGGAACCTTGATAGAGCTCTCTGTCACCTCTGTCATACTGGCTAGTTGCATCCAGTTCTGTCCAGCAGAAGGCAAGTTTGCTGATGAATGATGCCCGCGTTACATACCCTTTTTCAGCTTCTTGTTTTTCGGTCGCTGGACATCAGCAGTCGGACTAGGGCACTTCCTTTTGTTACTCGTGACAGATGTGCCCGTCTTTTGCCTTGACTTTGGCTTGAATGCTGCCCAAGCTAAAGGAAAGAAGTAAGTAGTGTCGAGCCGTTGACACTTATCTCAACGACTGACGAGGATCTTCGAGGAGTGCTGACTTTGCCGCACGGGAGGCTGTAATAGGAAGAGCATTGAGAAGAGTGAGCGCTTCAAGTGCGATAATGTGTTACTGACCACGACTGGACAGTGGCTTGTCCTTGCTGTCCTCACAATTCTGACCTTTGTCGACATTTGAAAATTTTCCGGTATGCTTGGACTTATGTTGATCTGTTGAGAGCCGTGGCATTGGTATGAACGTATAGGAACGCAAAGGAATATCGCAGAAAGAAGGAGAGAGAAACAAGAAGGAATGATGCAATGGGTGTGTGGGACAATGTAAGAGAATGAAGAATGAAGACTTGCTGTGGAATATCGTAGCGTGACAATAAGTCAAATTTGTACAAACTTGAGCCGGGGTTGCCAACACCATCAACGCTAAACTACTACTAGGCCACTTCAAAAAAATCATGGCGTTTTCTTGTACAGGTTGCAATCGTACCTTCGATTTTCAAAGAGGTTTCATTCAGCACCTACGGAAGACGTGCCAACCAAGCTGCGTTCGAGTGCGTCAGGCATATGAAGAACGAATGCGGCAGCGGCCCACTCGGTCAGATCTTCCCCACTCTACAACTCATTGTAGTCGTCGTTCAACCATTCTGACTCAGAGCCCTTCTGATTCGTCTGATCCTGAATTGAAGTAAGTGAGCAGCATGTTTCCACCTTCGACAACTAATAAAAACCTGAAGAATTTTCACCGGCGACTTCTTCGGACAGGACTACAACGGCGATGACTTCCCATTCCCAGACGACCCAGAGGATGACACGGATGAGGACGAGGACGATGATGTGGTTGATGGACAGAACGATGAAGAGATTGAAGGAGGTGTAGCGGTCGACATGGCTATGGAAATGGATGACGAAGAACTTCACACTGCAACGGATGGGGAGACCGACGTGGGTATTGATGAAGAAAGTGAGGATAGTAACGGTGGCAACAGACATACCGATGCTGGCCAAAAAATATACGTCAACCGGTTTGGCGGTCGAAGTGGTGAAATAGTATGTGATCCCGATCCGGGTACGCAGTCGACATACCATGACTATGGTGACCAGCTTGCAGGATGCAGCGATGGAGAGCTTGGAGAAGACAACTGGCGATGGGCTCCATTCAAGTCTCGTATCGATTGGGAAGTTGGACGGTGGGCAAAACTGCGAGGGCCGGGTTCAACTGCGTTTTCAGAATTACTGTCCATTCCTGGTGTGAGTATGATTATCGTATCTGGATCGATACAGGATTGTGACTCACTTGCCTGCTTAGGTTTGCGAGAAGCTTGGGCTGTCGTACACGAACATGCCACAGCTCAATGCTATCATTGATACTCTTCCCGGACCACGGCCTGCGTTCGCACATCACCAGGTTGAAGTAGCAGGCGAAATGTTCAATTTCTTTGCGCGAGATATCATTGCTTGCATTCGGGCCCTGTTCGGAGATCCAGAGCACGCCCAGTATCTTTCGTTCACACCAGAGCGCCATTATGCAGATCCAGACAAAGTTGAACGAGTGTATCACGAGATGAACACGGGGAAGTGGTGGTGGAGCACGCAAGTAAGTGTCTGTTTATGTAACGAATTGAACTAGAAACTTACAAGTTGACTGAAAATAGGCTGAATTAGAGAAGGACAAATCCGGCGCGACTATCATACCGGTCATCCTATCCTCCGACAAAACGCAGCTGACACTCTTTCGCAATAAAACTGCTTATCCCGTCTACATGACCATTGGGAACCTCCCAAAATCAATTCGCCAAAAGCCGTCACGCCAAGGACAAATTTTACTTGCGTACCTCCCAACAACCCGTCTAACCCACGTTTCGAACAAGTCTGCATGCCACCGAATTGTCGCCAATCTTTTTCACACATGTATGGGTCATATTGTGGCGCCACTTTACGAAGCTGGTATAAATGGTATCGACATCGTCAGTGGCGATGGCATGCATCATCGTGGCCATCCAATTCTCGCATGCTATGTTGGCAATTATCCAGAGCAATGCTCTGTGACAGGCGCGTATGGTGGTGACTGTCCAATTTGCGAGTGTCCACACGAGGAGCTAGGAAACCATCCTTGCACTGAGCCGCTCCGTGATCTTGATACTGTTCTTGATGAGTTACAAAAACTAGGTTCCCCAACATATTCCACCGCATGTCGCAATGTGAGGATAAAACCACTACAACAGCCGTTCTGGATGAATCTACCCTATGTCAACATCTTTCAGTCTATCACCCCTGATATCCTGTACCAACTATATCAAGGGGTCGTTAAACACCTTGTCTCGTGGTTGACAACTTTGTGCGGTGTGGTAGAAATAGATTCAAGGGCATGCAAACTACCAGCCAACCACAGCATCCAGATTTTTCACAAGGGAATCACCACACTTACTTGTGTTACTGGTACTGAACACAAGCAAATCGCATCATTCCTACTTGGCTTGATCAGCGAGGTGCAGCTTCCGAACGGCATATCATCCGCACTGCTTATCTCATCCGCACGCGCACTCCTCGACTTTTTGTACCTCTCTCAGTACCCGATGCACACAAACGCATCGCTACACGACCCCCAAACCACGCCGGACGACTTTCACGAAAATTCATTTGTTTTTATTGACCTTGGCATCCGGGATCACTTCAACATTCCCAAGATTCATTCACTTCAGCACTATGTCCGCGCTATCAAGCTTTTCGGCACGACAGACAATTTTAATACCGAGGCGACAGAGCGCCTTCACATTGACTTTGCCAAAGATGCTACAACGCGACCAACCACAAAGGCGAATTTTTTCAAATGACAAAGTGGCTCGAGAGGAAAGAGAAGGTCATCCACCACGGTAACTACCTCACATGGCGTGCTCGGTCTACACCTCACGTTTCGGCTCATCACGCTGATGGTTGGCATTCTTGTAACCTCGCCCGCCCTTTTCAGCTCCGAATGCCACTCCATCCAACACGAAAATCAGTTCCGATCACAACTATCCATTCTCCCCTGCATTATGATGCGCAATCTTTCGTTCCTGCACTGAAACGCTTCATTGCGCAATTCAATGACCCCACGATCTCACAGCGTCGACAACTTGAAGAGTGAGCATCCTCTGTGCACTTACCATTCACCTCACTTCCAGTCTTCCACTGCATCAAGTTCTGGAGTGTGGATACTCGTGGCGGTGATGTTGTCGACTCAATTCATGCTTATCCCCCCAAATACAATGATCAGCGTGCAGCTTTCAGTCCTGCTCGGTTTGATACTGCCCTTGTTCAAGTCCACCATATGGGCTCACATAGCAGGCAGTTACAAGGTACGGTACGTTCGTGTTTCACATTTGCACAGTCTGAAGCTAGTTGCAGATTTTCGTGTCGGCCGTGTGAAGCTGATCTTCTTGATACCTTTGAAGGCCACAAAGCTTCTCTTCAGGAGTGAAAGGCAGCCACCCAAGCACTTGGCATATATTGAGTGGTTTAGCCCTTTCTCTGCCACTCCTGAGCCCCTCACAAAGATGTATCAAGTACGAAAAGTATCTCGAGAGGGGGAACCTTTGGCATCTGTTGTGCCAATACAGATGATTACTCGAAGTGTACATTTACTTCCTAGATGGGGAAGGAGTATGCCAGCAGAGTGGACAAGTGATAATGTACTTGAATTATGCCCAGCATTTTTTGTTAATTCCTTCA